>DWON01011644.1:0-10072 GCA_018251015.1 Phocides pigmalion okeechobee
ATTATTAACTTGTTGTTAAGACTACTTTGCAACAATCCGCTATCACCGTATAATGCTATATATCTCAATACATGCACAATTAAGATGGGAAAAAGTGAATATATAGGTACATATTTTCTTAGTGGGTTGTGTGACATGAATTTGAAATTTAGGATAACAATTTATTTTCTTATACCATTCAAGAACATTGTAGGAGACCAAATCAATGGCATATATCTGACGTTAAAGGAGTTACAAACAAACTGTTTATGTCAGCAACCTTAAATAAATTTTCTTTATAAGTAAGCTATCAACCAGACCTTTTGACCAGAACGAAAAAAATGCTTCACGTTAAAACCGGTGTGTCAGTGGCACCATGATCTACATGAGTTCTATCACTAACCAGTACCTCCACCGATACTTTTCCCGGTTGTGGTCTGAAACCCGTGTTCAGCAATTGAACGTAAAAAGGAAACTTAAAGAAACACACTTGAAAGAAAAATCCAAGGCTCTGAAGGCAACTTACAAAAAGACTCAAAACATATCAATCTATTTAGTTTGTGGGAAACCTCGTCTTCACAGGCTTATTTCGCTTTGATTCCGCTCTTTTGAGAATAAATATAAAATAACTTCGTATTACTGTCACCTAAGACGTGGAAAACACAATTTCTAATACAATATTGTTGACAAATATGATTCGATGTATAAATATTTTATAAACAAGGAAATATAGTACATCTGAAATGACCAAGTACCACCATTAAAGTCGACACTTCGAAAAGGGCGACAACATATCGAGCTAATAAGAACTCATAGATTGCAGACCGCTGGTGATAGGTATAGTTCGATGGGGAAGGTACCACCGGCTCCTTCACAATGCGCCGTAAAACGACTCTTGCGTTTCGGTTAGAGAGATGCGGTAGCCGGATACACTTAGCAGTAAGGCGACCATAGTCCTCAGGAGTTGCAACTTATCTATGTACGTTCGAGCTCAGATAGGACTTCAGTATGTTTGTCTGTGAATGTCCAAAGACTGCAGGGCCTTCTTAACATTACTTGCCCTATACGCTGGTTTGCTACTCCTCTCAAATATATAAAAAAACTTAGTTTAGGAAAATATCACAATTATAACCTTCATATAATGAAATACAATAAGCCATAGTCTGGTAACAAGCCTGAATACATGTCAGAATGGAACCAAATATAAATATCGTTGTTATAACTATAAAAGTGATGCAATTCTATCATGACTGTAAAGATGTGTGGGTATAAGGAGACTCTGAGGCCTAAGTGCTACTAGATGTATGTAATCAGCAAACAAACATTTGAGCAATTATAACAAAATAAAATTAATTAAAACTGCAGTAAATATATATATTTATTTACAAATTAAAAAGTACTAATTAAGTACTACTTATGAAAGTAGCCATTACACTGAAATCGTCTTCAGGTGGACCTGTTCTATACGTTAGTTACAGAAGCCTATACGGCCTTTCACCCGACAGTCCGGGGTTCAAAATCCCCAACATATCCACGATTCTCAAAGTTATGTGCGTATTATAAATAAAGTTATTTATTAAAGGTGTAACTGTAAAGAAAACTTCGTGACAAAAACTATGCCAGAGAATTGTTCTGAAGTTCTTAAAGTGGGTAAAGATTTGGCTACGGTAGAGCGCTAAGATCTAAATCTTCTTATCCTAAGAGAAAAATATCAGACTATCATTATAATGTAATTGATGATGAAACGCTTCAATCAACACTTGGTCAGGTAATGTACTAAAGCCTAAATCTGCTAAATCTAAAACTTATAACACATCGTATATACATAATATATGTTACAAGTTTTAGTTTTAGGTTAGTATTAATTGACATTTTAATTAAAATAATGAAAATCTTATATCTGATTAATTATAATCAGTTTTAAGATTTTCATGCCTAACCTTATCAATTTAAATTGTCCGCGCCCATGCGGCGTGATGCCAAACCTAAAAAAAAAATCAAAGCAGTATATAATGGGATGATGATAAAACACGTGCAAATTGAGTTTATTGAATCGCAATATAAAATCTGATGAGTCGAAATAAGCTTGGATTTTTTAAAAAGAGCTTATAGAAATGTAAAGGTATAAAATGTTTTTTTTTCTATTTCCTCGAATGACGAAAAATATCAGTTATTGTATTCCATACGTATCATTCGTTCATTCAGTTTGTGCGGAGGTTCGCCCAACAGGCTTATTCCGCTTTGATTCCTCGTTTGAAAATAAATATCGTTCTCGGTCGTCTCGTATCGTTGGGGGATGATATTTTGTACCTGTATTAAATGAATTCGTCTTCTATTTCCGTCATAAATAATTTTGTAATTTTATATTAGATACCATTTAACTGACAATAAATGTATCGTTAATATTATGACAGGTTATATTCATTCATATAACAGTATTTTATTCAAAACCGTTACAATTTTCCTTCCTTAGAAGCTTGTAGTATAGGTAAGTAGTTTCTTAAATAAATAAGTAGTAAATCTATTAAAGGCGTTGTTTTACTTTTTAAGTAAATAGGTAGGTTTCAAACATATCTATAATTACCATAAAAATATGAATAATGAATAAACAACTTAATTTGTCGCTTATTAAAGCAGATTTTTAATATAAGTGGAAATCTTACATTTCCAATTAAAACTAATGAAATTTTATTTAGACATCTTATTTATACTTGATGCAAACATAATTACAACGAAGTTATAAAAATTCACCACAAAAACATAGAGCTGACTATACCTTCTCATGTTCACACTCAGAAGAAAAAATAACATTACAAAACTAATTGCTCATCAGATAGATAACGCAACACAAATACGCCCCAAATAACACAATTAACACATAACAACAGTAATAAAAATGTGATACATCAAAACAAAGACATCGAATAACATGGAACGAGGATTAATTCTTACTTGCTTTCTTTAATAAACATGGACCTATTCATTACACCGTCTGCGGCTCGGAAATACCGACAACCTGTAATTATGAGTATTGGAGCGGTCATTTCGGATAATTCTTAATGTATGTTAATTATGGAGGATCTTCGCCCCGGGATAAAGCCTCCACCCGCCCTTATCGATGTTATAAATTACCTTTATATTGTGTACGAAATAATTAAGAATATGTACTGTTTATCGTAATTTGCCAGAAGAATTATATTTATAGATGTAGAATTTTATGAATATCGTTAACGCTAATGTCTCAATATTATTCCTCGTGACATAGACATTTTGTGTATAAATTATAGAGTGTATGCATGTTTAGGGAACTTTATTGATGTTGCATATAAAAGGTTCGTACCTTAAACAGAAAACGCATACTCTTTGTAAAATTAATTCAGTATACATATATTAGTCTTTCACAATCGAAACTTGAACAACAAGAAAATATTATGTCCTAGATCAGCTACTATATACTATGTGTTCTATGTACATTTTGACGTATATTATTTCATGTTTTTTTAGAAAATATTGATTACATTAATAGAAAATAATATGATCAAGCAAATAATTTTTTATATTATGTTATGTTATTTAATATAGTTGTATAACTACATAATGCAGTTATATCAAAAAATAAATGCAAGACAATCGAAGTATACATAATTAATAATCAAATCAGCTACTTTTAATTGAAAATGACATCGTTTTGATATTTGATATTATGACATAAGTTAAAAGTTCTGCGCAATAAATTCGTACAGAAATTAAATTTAGCAACACAAGGCAAAATATGCGAGAATAAAGTACACGCGAAGACCAGGAATCAAATATTACTCGTGTATGATCTCGTTTTCAAATAAAAAGTCTTTGGGATATGATAAAGGCATAAAGAGCACGCGCAATTAGAGACGATGCACCCATGGTTTATAATTGAGAATTTCCGCGCACAAACCGTTCGCTCACAACACTTTTGTGTGTTTTTCACGGTTTCAACGAGCGCGTTACTGAAAAGCCTCAGGCTCCTAATTAGACTGAAGTCGGACGTGCCAATTAATTCAAGTTTCACTCGGAAACTTTGCAGCATCAATTAATTTCATAGTTAATTAGCAAGTCCGGACAAAACCGCGTCTACGAAAGAAAGGCTAACGATGCTGCCCCGGGCCGCCTACAATGCACCAATTACATCAGCTCTGTTGCATAGAACTCCATTCGTATCACAGATTCATTCAAACCCATGCGCCCTCTAACAAATCCGAATATTTTTTGCCATTTTTAGTCTACAATACGTTTTTTAATAAAAAATCGGCAAACAGATTTATAACGTCTGGACACTGGATTAAAATGTAATGTACACTGTAAAAAATTAAGGTATCAAATATATTAATAACTAGAAAAGTGATTTTAATTCTATATCATGAAACTAGTAAGTTATTTGACAACTCACTATGATCACGACCTATTTGTTTTGCTCAAAATACTATCTATAGCAATATGAAGAACTTGATCTATCAACAACTGAATATAACGTACCGATTTGTATATATCTGTTCCAACTCGTGGCAAGTCCCTCAATATTCTTAGAAGCAATAAATAAATGCTCACATTTTGTTCTATTTGTAGGCATTGTCTTACATCAGGCAATAATGGCCCACGAACGTTCCCGATGCTGGTACCGGGGAGAATTTAACAACATCACGAGACGTCGGCATTCGGGCAATAACTTCGTGCAAATAAAATTTTAACCTCTGCTTAATATCTGGCGGAACGTTTCGACGAGGTGAACCCGGCAAATTGACAGACAGTAAAATATTTTATTCGCGCAATAATTTCATTTGGAAAAAAAACAAAGCGGGCACGGCGCGGCGCTCCGCAAACATCTTCCACGTGAATTAACCTATTAAATCGTCGAATTCGGGAAATAAACTTCACTTGTAATGGTATAAAATTTGTTCATATTTTTGTGAATAAACCCTTCTTCCTTCTGCTTCCTATCTACACATAAGATACATGTAAATGTCTATAGTATACATTTTTATTTAATTGAATGAAGAACCCGAATAGACGCATCCACGAATAATTTTTGTGTAATTACAAACTCGATCGTAAAATAAAATAATTAAAACAACGGTTTAAACATATTTTTTGTTTTTGTTTTGAAGAACGATTTATAGTAAAGTTTTATGTGTAATGAACACAACATTAAGAGTTATTAAGAAATGAGGTGATGCATCAATTAAAAATAAGTTCGCGAGCAAAAAATCTAAAATCTCATTTCTTAGACTCGAAGTTCCAAATGATCAGAGCTCCAGTGTCGACATGAGGCTGCGACCCCGTTCGCTTTGTTTTCCGTGCGATATCATTAGTGGAAAGCCCTCGATATTTCGCAAGCATCGATTATTTTTAATGGGCCGCCAGAGGCACGCCGCACGTCGCTTGTTGCTTACCACGGGAACTCGATGTCGTACCTCCTGACTGTTTTAAACAATGTATTCCTATCATCGGTAATATATTTATAAACGACAAACCACGGGCAACGGTCTGACACGCAGGCTCTGGGTTCGATTCTCGGTCAGGCAGATATCTAACGAGCTTGTGTGTATCTATAGCACCCATGACACTCAATTTACCTTCACCCTTGCCTTTTAAAAAATAATGATTTGTATAACTAGAAAATACCAAGTAAAATAAAAAAGATGTATTCCTTTTTTTTTTGCTGAGTGAACCTATTTTAATCAGACCTATATACGTGTAAAAACAGATATTTTTTGAATGGCAGTAAAACTAGTTTCAAAAAATATTAAGGTTCTTGTCAAATGAAAGTATTGTTTTTTGGGGCGCTCGGACAGTAGAGTTTATGTCGTTTTCACAATGGTACAAACTTATTCTAATAAGTACACATTAATATATTGGAAACTGTTAAATAGAATATCTTTCCTTCGGTTGATTTCCTTTGTGCTTACAATACGATATTAAATACAAACAGTTGCTATGAAATCGCTTAAAATTTAACGAATTATGAATTGTAACTAATTGTCGAGAAACATATATTTATTATTATATGTATTTTTATTTATTGTGTGAGTGTGTGTGTATCAAATACACGATGTCACCGAGTTCGCAAGGTACCTTACGAAAGGTGACAATGCGCAGCGGGCCGCGGGCACAATCATTAAGGGATCATTAAGCGCGTTTAATGACAACCCCTTACGTGTCGCTCGCTGCCCTACCGTGCCACTCTAACTAAACACCTCGTCTAGAAACTCACAGCTCTGTGGCACGGGTTTGCAAACAATCTGGTAAGCTAAGCTACAAATTGTAGTCAAATTTGAAAGACGATAGAACTACTATAGACCTATTTGAGAATAGGGAGCCTTGGACTGTATTTTAATTTGTTCTGGTTGCTCTAGATGAAGCAAAATATCTTTAATTTTGTATGTTTTATACTTTTTATAGGGTTTAATAAATTTTAGGTAAAAATATTGCTATCATTACTTTTCCTTTACCATAGAAAAGTCGTATTATTTTTTTAAATAAAACTTTCTATACCCCATTATTTAATTTTCTATACCCCATTAACCTTTCTTTTAATACTCATCACAATATAATATTCTTAAAACGCTCTAAACTATATCGTACGTTTCTTGATCTACATTTACACTGGAACTTATTAGTGGAAATAGTTAGAAGCTGTCGGAGTGAAAAGAGTGGTGACAAAGTCGCGCTGCGGTGGCGGCTCGGCGAGCAAATGAGGCGCGACGCGCACTGCTAACTAAACCAATCGCCTGTCGAACCAGCGTAGACGGGCGTTTTTTGACCGACAATTATTTTTTGCATTTGACTCTCCTTAGATTGACATTGACATGTCTTCGAAATCTTCTATAAGTTTCATGATAAGAGACCAATACACTTCATAGATATCAGAATGGCATACTTACTTACGGGAGTAGCACAATTACCCAAAATGAGTCTCGGCCTCCGATACCAAAAGATTAATTTTCGGCGTGTCTGACACCAGCTCCCGCTAATCACTGACTTGATAAAGTTGAAGGAACTCCAGATTCTATCTACAGTTCCCTCAACTTTATCAAGCCAGCGATAACTTGGACGTGTGACTAGGCGACTACCACTCGGCCGTCCATCATATGACATGAGAACGGTGAAATCTCCAATATGATTTATAAAATGTTATTTTTGCGCTAGTATAAAAATATATCTATTTAATTTTGTTTTCAAAAATGCGTGTTAAACACAGACTTATGTTACAATGAACGAGTATTTTAATGTGTCTGATTAAAGGAGGTGATAGATTCAATTTGAATATGTTCAAATGATATATTTGAAAATATTCGAATCGTTAATTATGAATACCCATACTGGGTACAATAATACATCGTAAAATGTACTTAAATTCTTGTTGTGAATAACAGTAAATACAGTTTTTCATAAATAAAACGCGGCGTTTCGGCGGCAACTCTGTACCGGCGATCCGATCGGACCCTAACGAGTGTAACGAGGTGCACCGACACATCCCATCGTAACCGATCTGTTATTCATTCATAAAGTGTCGTTAGAGGTGGCATCACCGCCCGTTTGAAACGATCATTTAACATCATTTGCACCGCTTTTTATCCCTCATCTGTTTTAATGCGGACTGAATCCTTTCGGTCGCTTGTTACTAGGAAACAACGCGACTTTGATTCAGGTATCCACTAACAAATAACACAGCCAAGTTCAAATTACTGCCTTTGTGCTGCTAGTTTTGTGCACTGGAAACTTAATTGCGGATGACAGCTTGAAAAATTGTTAAACAGTCGTGTTTGTTGAACGGTGTTTATCGTCTGCTGAAGCTCGTTGCAAATACTTCTTCATTTTTATTTTATAACAATAGTTTACTTCTTACTTCAATACGGTATTAAAGTTAATTGATCGCGTGCTTACATAATAAGGAGCTAAATTTTAGTAATCCTTATTTTAGGGAATTTAGAATAATATTTCTAGACATTTTTTCGGTACTACGATACGTCGCTGCTCTTCGTCGTAATCAATAAAATCGTCATTTGTAAGTGTAGTGCAAAAGCTCTTCAAATATTACTTCCTAGTGGATTTTGAGTGGTCCAGCGGTACCTTCCCAGTAGAACTATAGTTGTCCCACCTGCCCCTGATATTTTAGACTATATACATGTAATATGTCATAAATAAAATTGTCATCGCAGAGAAATTACGGTTTCGATACCGGAATTCTGTATAGACACTCAATTATTCCGCGCCTGACGTGACCGGTAGACAGTGTGCTGTCATAACTAAGCTTATTTGAATGTCCCATTTGAGGTTGAAGTTTTTGCATTCGCGTAGACTTTTGCAGTTTTGAAAGGTATTTATGACATATTTTCCACAAAAAATACGTCGTTATAAAGTAATTTGACTGGAAAACATTTGATTAGTAAGTTCTCGGGTATTTCAATAATAAATGCGTCGATTAATTAAATCTGTCGGTGTTTCGGTTGTCCGTAATATATATATTTTTTGTAGTTCGGGTGAACCGCTTCGGATTCAGTCCATATCACTAATTTTCCTTAGTTATTATTTGCAAAAAAGATATAAGTGTATTTTAGCTATAAAGAGATGTTCCTTATTCGAATTTTAAAATTAATAACTGTAGATTTTAGGCAAACGTAATCCGAATTTCGAATTTTCTTAGTATGTTAAACACATTTTTCAAACATTCCTCTTATAGTAGAACCTAATTCTTTTTAATTTTTTTTAATTTTCCTAACTTATACCTAATACATTATTTAATTACTCAATTTTTCACCTTTTTAAGTTGGAATTTTTATGTTGCCAGTTTTTTTTATTCTATCCACAGCGATTTGTTCCCGCGATATTAAAGTTAAATCTTCAAAAAAAAAAGTCGATTCTGAAACACAAATGCACAATCATTAAAGTTCGTGGCGATACAACAGCGATAACGAGCGCTTCGGTATCGCTATCGGTGCAACCTCATTATGCGATATTATCGCCCTCCTACAAATCGTCGCAACGCGTCTTCGCGCGCCTCAGCTACATATAATTACATTATAATTTACAAATACGATTATGAGTGTATATTAATTCATAAAAACAATAAAAATATAACCATGTGGTATAGACATAAATGAAATATTAAAAATATTACAAAAATAAAAGTAAAAATTACATATATTGAAAAATCTAAATTTTTTCATAGAGGCCGCTGTGAGGTTTAAAATATAAACAATATGTAGGTTCGTCTGCTACATTAACGCTATACCACTGTATAAGAAGACCTTGTAAAGTGGTACTAAGTTATTCCCTTAACTGTATCCTGCTATGTGCAGTATAGCAGGAAGAAACAAACACAATTATAATATTTCTGTAGAAGTTTTCAATACTGGGTTTAATTTGAATTGGTTAGATAGCTTCAAGATATTTATTAGTATTTTTGTTTTGATAATTAGTTTAAAAATAATTAGTTTAAAATTAATTAGTTTAAAGAAATAAATATTTGTTTAATAGTCTTCTTTTACATAGTTTTGCGGTATTAAAAAAATTATTAGACAATTTCACTTTTTTTCACAATAGGTGCGGTTAATGGTAAAGCCACAGTGAATTCTACCATTGTAAAGTATGCTTCCACCGTCACCGCAAACTACGAAGCCGATACACCCCTCACAAGTAGATAACGAGGGCGGATCGTTATCGCTTTCGAATGCAAGCCCATTATGCGATATTGTCTCGTATCGCACTTCACTACGAGTCGTTAGGCCGACTTCACAACCGACACATTTGTCATTGATCGTTTGTCAATGGGGCAGTGTGAATATATCCTAATAAACATATCACCACGTAAATTGAGTTCGGGTACTTAAAATAATTGCAACAGAAATAAATGTGTTATTTAACGGTTCTATCGAATTCAAGTAGTTGTACTAAAATAGTAATGTTTAATAAACGTAATAATATTTAGAGGCATTAGTAGAGCAACGTATAATAACTATGTATTTTCAATTTAATATGCATTTTTTTTTATTATGAAAGAGTAAGAAACGGGCGTGCAGGCCACCTGATGTTAAGTGGTCACTGCAGCCCATGGACA
>DWON01011645.1:0-10070 GCA_018251015.1 Phocides pigmalion okeechobee
AATTTTAGCGCCATCTATCATAAGCATTAAACAACAAAGGTTCAGTTTTGCTGGGCCTTCGTTACTAGATGGTATTATTAAAATTTAAAAACCTGGGTCGGAAATGTAAGGAAGTTGCACCTAATGGAAATCGCTTTCAAAATAAAAAAAAAATATCAACAAACAGTCAACTGATTTTGTGCACCAAGAGTTACATATCAGTTTATAATCGCTAAAACTTTTGATGTAATTACAATTTTACAATATAACAAATTTACGATTATCTATTTTTACGCTTTCTATAAGATATTGCTTTTTACTAATTTTCTTGAGTGTATAATAAGTCTCCTGAATTACTCTGTAGATTTTGATTCCCTTTCGAGCGTCATTAATATTCGGTATAACTTCATTGCCGTATATTTTCATTGCGTTGATTTATAAGTTTAATTTTTAGACAGTTCCAAGTAATTCCAAGCCTAAATATTTGAAAATTTATTAACTGATACTACTGCGCATTCTTAGCAAGTAGCTTCACTGACAAATAGACGGACAAAGAAGCGTATAGGGATTCCATTTTTCTTTAGAAAACACACAACCCTATAATTATTTCAAATAATGTAACTTTTTAAACTCCATTCATAGTACTTTAGAAAAATAAAATAAATGACATGTCAATTTGTTGCAGAGTCAACTTTGGGACGAGTTCGAGCTAGAGGACGCTACTTTCGCCGAGTGCAGCATCAACAACGCAAACCACAGCTTCCAGGTAATTGGCCCACTTCTTTTTCTCAAAATTCTCTTTTTAAAATTCTGTAGTTTAATAATTAAAAAATAAATTCTTATGATTTCATCGTACGCTATACCTTATTCCGGAAATGAAACATAGTTCTCGTGACGTAGATGTGATCTTTTTCATTTGATACACATACCAGAAGGATTACTGTAAAAAATATTAATCGCCATTTTGCGGCAGTCACGATACTGGATTTATTTCATTTTACTTTACATTCTCGTCTCAAGTTCTTTTATTCGACAACCATATTACAGTGTTTTCACTGTGTGGCCGCCATAATGGATTCACAATGACGTCAATTTATTTTTTTGTATTTCGGTCTCAAGCTTTTGACATCTATATCATAGTGATTGCTGTGAAAATTATAAATCTTTTGCGGTGGCCGCCATATTGAATTGAAAACGGTATTTAAATTATCGTGCATTGTCACGTGAACCAAACGAGCGTGCTAAATTCCAGCTCAATCAGACCGTGGTAAGTGGGTCAAATTTTACTTCCAAGATTTGGTAATAGGCCGTGACAGGTCAAAGAAAATAAATGCTTGTAATAATTTATCCGCGACATCATTTACGTTTTTGTATATGGGAGAAGAGCAGCAAACGAGCATGCAAACCACATGATGTTAAGTAAGACGTACAAGCGCACACATGACTGAAATCCTATCTGAGCTCGAACGTAGATACATTGCTACTCCTGAGGACTACGATGGTTGCCTGACTTCAAAGTTTAGCCGGCAACCGCACTTCTCCATCCGAAACACAATGATGCTTTACGGCGAATGAAGGCGGTGGTGTTATCTCCCGGGCCGAACTATAGTTCTCCCAACTTTAAAATAACCTTTTATTATTAAATTAAATTTAATTATCGTTTGAAATACTTTAATAATGTTAGCTTGTAAAAAAATATCTCACATGCCATTTTCATATTGCGTACATATTTAATAACATAAATCTTGAATAAAGTAACGATATTTTACTTAAGGAATTATTACTCTCCCAAATTGTAGAGTTCTCATGTTTATATATGAAATTAATTGCTCTATTCTATTCAGTGCTTACGCAACGAGGGCTTATATCAAAGGTAAACCTCCGAACGCTGAGCCAATATTTCTTTGAAGAATTTCGATTAAAATTTAATTTAATATGATTCTGTAATTTATAATCTATATACATATAATAAGAATGAAAGATCCGCGTCTGTATAACGTATATATTAATGATAATCTGTAAATATTATAAAAGAAAGTCCTCCGTCGCGTCTGTCTGTCTGTTCGCGATAAACTCAAAAAGTACCGGGCGGATTTTCTCACATTTTTCAACAACAGGTAGAGTGATACCTGAGGACGGTTTTAGTGCATAATAAGTTATTTTTTGTTTTTGTAAATTAGGCGGCAAATTAAACATCTAAATTAAATAAAGTAATTCAGTCGTCGTTCGAAATAAAAGTTTTAGCAACTAGGTATATTACTGGAAGAATAATAATAAATAAAAATATAAACTATTACCCGAGCGAAGCTGGACCGGGTAGCTGGTAAGTAATGATAGAAATTTAAATATTATAGTTTCTGTAGTTTTCTCGTCTGTTTTTTTGATCTGTGTGTTTGAATTCCGATCAAATCAAAAGTGCTGAATAAAAATGAAAAGATTGAATATACATACTCAATATCATGAGGTACTGTTTAGTCTCTATTTAATTAAAATTGATACACTGTATCTTGCTTTATGGATTATGAGAAATTGTAAAGTTATTACAATTTCTCATAATCCATAAAGCAACTTTTGTGTTTCGGTGGAGAGGTGTGGTTGCCGGATAAACTTACAAACAAGGCAACTATCTCAGTTCTCAGGAGTAGCAACACATCTACGCATGAGCTCGGATAAGGCTGCAGACCTGTTTCAGTTTGTACGTGGATGTTAAAGGGCTGCAGTGATTAGTTAACATCAGATGGCCTGCATGATCGTCTACTACTCTCCTCACAAAAATAAGAAGCAATGCTGGTGTTTGGTCAAAAAACAGTTTTTTTATGTGAGAAGTAGCAAACGAGCATGTAAAGCAACATGTTCTTCATGTATTGTGTTTTTGTTGGGGAGGTGTGGTTGCCGGATACATGTTATTGGAGGCGACCATCTTAGTCCTCAAGAGTAGGAACGCATCCGCGTCCATCCTTAAATCGATCTTCTGTTCTATTTGAGATTGGACGTGGCTGTCCATGAGCTGCAGTGACCACTTAACGCCAGGTGGCCTGCATGCCCGTTTCTTAGTCTTTCGCAATAAAAAAAGTAATAAAAAAACCTGATAATCTGATGGTAAGTAGTCGCAGCCCATAGCCATCCATGTTCAATCACAAATATGAATGAAATCCCATCTGTTGTATACAGTTTGCAATAGGCATTTCGGCTTATGTTTACAGGCAACGCGTTAAATCTGTTTGAAATATACTCAGAAATATTACGAAAAAGATATTCCAATAAGCCCCACTCGTAATTTGCGTCGAACAACTCAAACAGATGAGGTCATACATAAAACATATGAGTAAACTACCGCGAACATATTGTACCCCTAATGCCTACGTAAGCGACGTAGGTTTATTCGAATTAGGTCAATTTCCATGTTCGCTCAATGTTATCGACATTACTAATTTACTGTTCCCGCTCAAAATAACATGTGCCTAAATGTGACTAGGTGGACCTCGCGGGTTCTCCCGTATTAATTAGCGTGATGCCACTTAGAAGCCTTTATAATTAAATGACTTATCAATAAGAAAAGTTTTGTATACAAATAATAAAACAAATAAACAAATACAAATCTGTATGGATTACGGATGAACACAAATGCTGTGTTTACGTCGGCGCTACAAGACTGAAGGCGGACATTACGTCTATGAATATATACACACGAATACGTGAATACTATACTGATGCTAAAAAATACAATATTTGGATGAAGTCGGCGCATCTTCTCTAGTTTAGTTCCGCCTCCCGCAATCTTAACTCAATGAGCTCAAAAAAGCAGTAAAAGTGTTAAGATATTCCATGTCAGAACCTACTCTATATATTGCTTGTTTGAAACTACGCGTTAGTTGTAAAAAACTTGACGTTATAACAACCAGAACAGACTATCGTGAGGCCTTAGGCGAGATATGCCTTTCCATACCACCTATTATTAGGTTGAAATGTCTACACAAAGTTACTGCTCTCGCCGCGAGCTAAGAACCGGATAGTATCTCGTTAGTGCAGTTTACATCTCGTGTAGATCTTAAGTCAAGCTTTTTATAGAATAATGGCTTATACTAGAATATCAAAGCAAATTAAAAGATACTAGACAATGTGCAAAATACTTTGAAATTTAACTAGAGCACGATACAAAGTAATGTACCGGTATGCTGTTGTTTTAACTGGATATAAGCAGACGAGTGTACAGGCTATGAGATGTTAAACGATCTCTGCAACCCATGGAAATCTACGTCCAAAAGAAAAGAGCTTAAGTCCCGTGCTACTCTTGAGATGGTCGCCACGATTATAAGTGTAACCGCCAAGCCACCTCTCTAACTGCTTCACGATAAATTGTGACCCCCCCCCCCCTCCACGGGGGGGTTATTCTACCACTCGTCAAAAGTTAGGATTATGACAGATTCGCGGGTGCGTGTGGGTCCGTGCATACATTTGCATGTGGAAGTGCATGGGAGTAAGCGCGTGCGTTTGCTGCATATGCGTGCCCATTGGCATTTGTGTTTGCATTTGCGTGTGCGTGTGCATGTAAGTTCGCGTGTACATTTGCGTATACATGCATTTGCGTATACATGTGTGTTTGCGTTTGCGTGGGCCTATGCTTGTGAATATGAACATATGCTTGCATGTGGCTTTACTTTTGAACATGCGTGCGCATGCCTGTGAAATGGTCTTGCGTGTGCATGTGTGAAATCTTATTTGTATGTGTTCGATTTAACAACAAAAACATAATATGAAGGTTACATAAAAAGTTATTATTATTGCGCATTGTACAAATGGCGCACATCAAAAGATATTCCTTGTGTAATTGTTCGAAACGTTAGCTTTATAACTGTTTTATGGGCTATTTTGTTTATTTTAAATCTATTCTTACGTTTCAAAAGATTAATTTAAAATTTACTCGTGTTAAAATAACATTTCGTGACATAAAATTACGTACAGTTATAATAAACAAAAATAAAGCTTACGTCCATTCTGTTACTTTTCTATTTTTATTAACGTGTTTTTACTATTTTGCAAAATATTTATTTTTCGTAAATCTAACATGAAATAAGTTATCAAAGTAATTATAGTAAATGTTTAACCTAGGTAATCTAAAGTAAGTCTGTGCCCATGCGGCATAGTGCCACGAACGCTGGTCGCATTCGCGCACTCAATGACGATCGAAATTCTCTGCATAGTATGAAAAGCCTACAATTACCATAATAAAATTTAAATAAATGTATTGAAATGAAAGACTTTTTTTTATATTTCTCTGGCTACTTAAACAAAAATTGAAAACATTAATAATTTTAGGAAACATATACTTTATTTAAACATATGCATATTATGTGTTTGTATAATTTACAAACATCACAACCAAAAAATTAAGACGCCTCAATTCTTTTAATCAATTACTTATGTTATAATAACATTCTATCGATGGTGCCTCTCACGATATTACGGTTCCAAAGTGAGGTAAAACCTTATCTAGATATCTTATAAATACTACATCTATTTTTGTTCCATATCTGGTAGGCGTGGCGACGCGTCATGCGTTTCACATCGTCAAACGCGTCAGATGTTTTACATCAAAGTAACTGTCCCTGATGTTGTTATCGCTAAATATTATAACACAAAGTCCCCCGTCGTGTCTGTCAGTCTATTCGTGATAAACTGAAAAGTACTCGACGGATTTTCTCACAGTTTTCAACAACAGATAGCGTGATTCCTGAGGAAGATGTATAAGAATATATATAGATGCATGTATGAAAGAAAAATAAAGTAAATATAAACTCTATTACGCGAGCGAACCTGAGCCGGGTCACTAGTAACACATAATTGCATGATGGTAAAAACAATTCCATCGAGGAGGTACCATCTCTCTCATATTCCGCCGAAAAGCAGTTCCTTGTATTTCAATGGGAAAGGGTCTAGCGAAATTTGACAAGATGATCATCACAGTATTCAAGAGTAGCAACGCATTTATGCAAGTCAGGTAGGAAGATCATCTTATTTGAAGTTGGACATAGATGTCAATGAGCTGCAGAGACCATTGAACATCAGATAGGCTGCACGCTCGTTTGCTACCTTTCCATTATATACACGCTAGTTTTTACCCGCAGCTTCGCATGCGTTGAAGCCTTTAAATAAATATCAAAGATTGCAGCGAGTAATAAATAAAACAATAAAATGGTACCTAACCTCAATTACTTGAAATGTTAGTATTGCTTATAAAATGACATAAAATACACAAAAATTCAAGACAGCTGAAGTGAAGATATAGTCAATGAGGTATTAATTTGAAGGCTTTGAAATTGCTAGATTTTCAATTTTCTTGATAAACAATCATGTCTGCCAAAATATTTTAATATTTTTTTAAGTTATGTTTTTTATAAAAAGTATCCTATGTCCTTTTTAATACCTGTAAGGGTATGGGTACAAAGTTTCATAATAATCGGTCGAGTAGTTTTGATGTGAAAGCGTAACAAACGAACATTCACATTTATAATATTAGTATGGATATGTACATCTTAATAATATGCCTGAACAGACAATAAAAGTAATAGCAAGATACCCGGATATATCTGAATCCGGATAAGTTCATAATCCCATTGAATCATCCGGGAATAGAACGGGATGGCTTAATGAGAATGTGGCATTGGATTACAGACGAACAGTAGGAAATGAAAGCTTCCATGCACACATATCCGTGCTGATACAGCGAGCTAGTTGTATGTATCACTATGTCGTATTCTGTGTTAAGTTTGTGCTGGCTAGTGACAAATTAAATTAAAAGAAAAACGGAGACTTGACTGATAAAATACTTTGATTAAAATACTTCATATATAGTGCCAGCTTCTGCGCGGTGTTTCTTGCACAGAAATCGATGTTCCAATATATATATTGTAATGAATCAAACAACTCTTTACCTTGTACTAAATCTATACAAGAAATGCAAAATTATACATACATCCATCCTCTCATTTTAACCGCTTTCTATCGATCTTTCAACCCTTTTTGGACATCACTTTGGGCAGGAATTTTCTTGGAGTTGAATAACGTTAACTAGACTCATTAGTAAAATTTCATAATTCTAGGTTCAGCGGTTTTGGCTGTGCATTGAACTTTGGGTCTAACAGTCACCTTGTATTATATATAGATTTTTTTCGGTCTTTTTTCATACAAAAGTCTAAAGCTGTACAATTATACAAACTTTCAAGACGCTTAGGCGTGTAATTTTCAAAATTCCTTTCTATACTCACTTGCGGTATGTGTAAACTTTATGCAAAATTCCAAGATTGTTGGTTGCGGTTTCGGCTGTGGTCAACCTCTGGGTCAGTCCGTCATCTTCCTCGTTTAATATATATTTCGCATTACGTTTCGTTGCGTATAACGAAATAACGTTGCTTGGGAAATAAATGTTATAGATAAAAAATAACTGTTTGTATCATTGATAATGTTTATATAAATGAATATTTAATGTTCTGTTACTGTTGTTGCAAAATGTTAATTTTAATTTTAATGATATGATATTTTTATTCTTTTTACCCAAAGGTTGTCTGGAAGAGATCGCTAACAGCGCTAAGACGGCCTTTTGTTTACACTTCTGTATTTTGTTGTTGTTATTACCTTTGTATTTTCTCTTTTGGTGTACAATAAAGCATATTTGTATTGTATTGTATTGTATTGTATGTAATTTCTACTTCTTTCTTGCATGCGGTCTGCGCCTATAATTGTTACAGCACTCAAAGTGATTTATTATGTCATTATCCAATTCAAATTATTATAGTGTATGTTATGTTGGTGTGCAATAAATAAAAAAATAAGTCAAAATGCCACATTTTTACTTATTTATTATTGTTTCCTCTCTGGGTCA
Source organism: Phocides pigmalion okeechobee (assembly GCA_018251015.1). Taxonomy (NCBI): domain Eukaryota; kingdom Metazoa; phylum Arthropoda; class Insecta; order Lepidoptera; family Hesperiidae; genus Phocides; species Phocides pigmalion. Next base: position 7,859 of record DWON01011645.1, read on the forward strand.
GTCAGTCACGTTCCTCATTTAATATACAGATTGTTTGGTTACGTTACGTTACATAAAATGTAACATTACTTGGAAAAACATTGTTGAAGATAAAACGATAAGTCAAACTGTTGTATTTACATACAAAATGGCGATGTCAATGGTAATTTCTCTGTAAACAGGCAACGCGTAAAAGTTAAGAGTCAGAATCGAAAGCCTAGATATTATGTTTTGTTACACATATAAATGTTAATGTTTATACAAATGTTGCTATAATAGCATACTAACGTTAACCTGCGACTTTTCCCATGAAATATAAACTTAGATGTATGAAATTGATAATATTTATTACTGTTTTTTTATCTAAGAAGAGTAACAAACGAGCTTGCAAGGATGATATCAAGTAATCGCAACCAATAGTCATCCACTTACAACCACAAATACAACTGATATCCTATCTGAGCTCGAACGTAGATGCTTTGCTACTCCTGAAGACTAAGATGGTCGCCTCGCTTCAAAGAGTAGCCGGCAACCGCACCTCTCCAACCAAAACACAAGTAATGTTTTACGGCGAATTATGAGGCCGGTGTTGGTATTAAAGATTGGCAACTGATTTGAAATATCAACATTTACGTTATTTCCGATTGGTAGAACTGTAGTTCGACGGAAGAGGTACCACCGCCGCACTTGTAACCCGCCTTAAAGCAGCTCTGTGCTTCGGTCGGAGAGGTGCTGTTGGTTATCCTTATAATATATATGCACGACGTCAGTTAGGACTTGCGCCTTGTTTGAGTTTAGACGTGGATGTTCGTGGACTGCAGAGACCATTTGACATCCGGTGACTTGCACACTCCTTTGATACTTATCCAACATCCATCCATCCACCTTTACGCGTCCCCTGCTAGACATAGGCCTCCCGCAGGTGCCGTTACTCTGACTGATTCTGTGCCCTCTGCATCCAGCGGTTACCCGCTATCCTCATCAGGTCATCGGTCCATCTGGTTGGGGGACACTCTCTATGGTATGTCTGGACAGATAATAAAAGTTATAAACCAACATTTTAAAAAGTTAGAAAAGCGTTAATCCCTTGTACCCGTTACACAGTAAAATATATCATAACTGTCGTTAACACATTTCTGTTGTCTAATACAGTATTTCTATGCAAATTGTTACGTTCATAGCTCCTGAAACATTAAATAAAATAGTATTACAATTAAATTAATGTCGAATAAATTTTATGTTGTCGTATTTAGTTTTTTTAATCATATATTGACGTAAATAAAAACGATGTTTTGTTAATAATAGGTTCGGGAAAAAGTTCGTAGGGTTATTACCGAAAACTTTTATTTAAACAAGAAACAATAATTATTTCAATAAGATAATCAATTGTATATTCGCCGTTGCTATTTACAACCTCTTCCCACCTCTCGACCAGTTTGTTAATGCCGTTCTGCCAAAAATCGCCTGGTTTCGTGTCAGAGAAATTGTTGAGCCAGTTTTTAAAGACCTCTTTGTTATCGAAGGTAACGCCCTTCATATAGTTTGACAAATAGTGGGAAAGATCGTAATTGGACGGCGCAAGGTCTGGAGAATAAGACGGATGCTGAAGGACCTCCCATTCGAGCTCTTGGAGTGCGACCTTGACGTATGCAAATTGGGGCCTGGCGTTGTCTTGAAGGAGTATGGTTTGATCATGTCGATCAGGTCTTTTCAATCGAATAGCCTCATTCAAACGGTGTAGCTGGGCAATGTACAGTTCCTAGTTGACCGTGGCATCTATGTGTATCATCTGAGAATACACAGACGTAATGTCCGCCTCCAGTTTTGTATCGCCGACGTAAACACAGGGTTATTATTCGCCCGTAATCCATACAGATGTGTACGTACAAAACAGGTGTATACGAGCCGCATGCGCATTACACAGCAATGTTGAACGCTGCAAGGAAAGTGTTAACGTCCGGGGAAGGTATGCTCGTTTTCTACTTCCAGTTTGTTTTACAAATTGTTTTTATAACAACAAATTGTTTTGTAACTCGCTTACAAATAAACAAGATGGCGGTTACTAAAAGTTTATAAAAACACCAGAATGTTACCGAAACGAGTTCGGAACAAATAATTTGGCAAATGAGCGCCGAACAGGACTCTCGATGCAAATGTCACAGTGAAAGTTGGCAAAGTTGGCAGAATTGGTAAAACAACAAAACTTCGAACGTGGAGAAAAGTTTCCGTTTTG
>DWON01011646.1:0-10070 GCA_018251015.1 Phocides pigmalion okeechobee
CGTTTATTGTAGATTACGTACAAAAATTTAACACCTTAGCTATCTCAAATCAAACACGGAGATTTCAATTATCAAATCAAATAAAAAACATGAGGTTTCAAACTTGTCACGTTATTGAACCAAAGAAGCGATATTGTACCTATATGTACCAATGTATTGGAATAATATGTACCGATGTATCGAATCAAAATGTACCAATTAATTATACCAATATGTCTATGTATTGAACCAATATGTACCAATGAGATGTACCAATATGTACCAATGTATCGAACCAACATATACAAGAGTATTGTACCAATATATTATCTAACGTTTTGTAGTTCCGACTTTTGTTCTTTACTTTTTTATTTGTTTTTTCTTTTGTGACATGGCGTCGCGGCTTTGTACCCTTTTGTCAATAGCAAACTTAATCTGGCTTGTTTATAGACAATGTTTCCTGGTCAATTTACACTACCTTTTACAACATTTCGAAGGTATTTTAGTGCTGCTGTCCATAAACATTTATAAACTATTCTAATACGAAAATATAATATTTACCTTTAAAACTTTTATAAAATTGGCAACACTACACAAGCAAGTACAAATAGAGATAAAACAAATTGTACGTACACGCTGTACTTACATAACAGACATGTTTTCATTAAATTCTGAGATAAATCACATAGAGATTTTAGGAAACAAATTATTTGGGTCAATTAAATCAACAGTTAGTACTAGCTTTTTCGCAGTTTTTTTAACCAATTTTGCAGCAAATCTATAAAATCGTACAATTTTATATCTTATGCTTTGTCTCCTTAGGTAATTTCCAAAATTCTTATCTTAGTGTTGCTTGCGTGCTTGCACTTGCGTTGTATAAAGAACTTTTCTGCAAATTTTCAAGGTTCAGCGGTTTCGGCTGTGCGTTGATCTTTGGCTCTGTCTATCTGTCAGTCTTTGTCTTTTATTTTATAGTATTATTGATGGGGTCAAAAACATAACAGTATTTAGAAAAAAACGATATCAGGAAATATTACTCTTTCCATAATTCGTTTAGTTTGGATGGATGTTTTTGAAAAGAAATGAATATTTTATTTCTCTTCAAAAGCATCCCTTTTTTTAGAAAACATACGGTTTTTTAAACATTTCAATGTATTTTTTGTTCACCATTTAGTCACTCGTCGTTCACCGCGTCGTTGCAAAACAATAGACTTGTTACCAATTGTTTAAAATTAAAAAAATATTAAAAATATAAAGATTATGATTTTAATTAATATATTGACAACCTGATAAAACTATCCGAGCATTTCTTTTGCTTTTTAATCGGTTTTATGAATTATGATTAGTCTATTAAAGTGACCGTAACAAACTGGGCATTACTTTTTTTTGAAAGAAACAAAGGTTGTAAAGAAAAAAACCGTTTTATAGCTTCAAAATGACCATAAAAAAATTAATAAATAAAAAAATTGATAACTTGAGGCAAAACTTATATAGATGGACTTTCTATATATACACGATACATTAGAAGTGACTTGCATTTTTATAAAAAATATATCTCATTCGTAAAAATTGAGGAAACGTGCACGTGGGTGGAAAGTAAAAATGGAAATTCGGTGCTAGGAACTTTCCCGCGTTTTCTGAATAATAAAAATACCTTTTAAATTTTTTTTTTGATATTTTATTTTGCGGTTGCCGCCTACACTTTGGAGCAAGGCTACCATCTTTGTTCTCAGTAGCAACGTATCTACGTTTGAACTCGGATAGGATTTCAGTCGTGTTTGTGGTTGTACGTGGATGTCTATGGGCTGCGACTACCTAACATCAGGTGGTTTGCATGCTCGTTTTCTACTCTTCTCGCATAAAAAGACCTTTGATTAACGCATTTACTCCGCACTTCGAGGCCACGAAGCTATTTCTAAGTGGATTGCATTACACATCCGTTTAATACCACTTTACGAGTATGTCTATTAAAAACTGTTTGGATTCCTTGTGTAACAAAACATTAATAAATAATTATCAAGAACAAATCCATTTTTTGAGACTAACATTTTCAATATTTTTAACATTATCGTGAGTATCCATAATATAATAAAATATTTAAATTCCGCGATATTCCGACATATTTTTTCTAGAATAGATCTATATTGTTGCAGCCGGTTTAAACTCACGGTTACACTCAGCTCTTCTTCTCTTACTGGACCCAGTTGTATTACTAGAGGAAGCCTGGTGCAGCCTTCACCAATCTGCTCCGAAGCTGCTGCAATGGGTATTGGTGGACATAAAGATGAATTGCCAGTCCGATTGTCGATGTTATCAAACTGCCCACAGAATCTCTTAACAAATTTAACGACTTATCTCGATAACAAAGACCTACTTAACGTGCCCTATGAAGCACGAAAGCGAGCATAAAATTTGGCCACTAACGAGAACCCATCCAATTTACAACCGCGAATGACATTGCTTAACTATATCGAACGTTTATGATCTACATACTTCGAGGCGACCATCTTAGTCCTCAGGAGTAGCAATGTATCTAAGTTCGAGCTCAGATAGGATTTCGGTCGTGTTTGTGGTTGTACGTGGATGTTTATGGACGGCGACTACTTAACATTAGGTGGTTTGCATGCTCGTTTGCTACTCTTCACAAATATAAAAAAAACTTAACCGCGACTGGCATTGCTTAACTACATCGAATATTTACCATCTACATGCGCTTCAGACCTGTATTTACAAGTATATTATTTTAAATTGCCTTAAAGTTCGATAAACAGGTACACGTGGCATTTCAAAATCCAAATCAAGAATATGTAACAGGTATTTACACCACACGATTTATTTTTATATCCATTACAAAAATATTTTCACTCCAAAAATATAGAAAAGCGTGTTAAAATGTCGCTACCTACGCATTTTTGGTTACGAATGAACTAAATTAAGACAAACCACAATGTTATACTAATTTAAATATCAAAATGGCGTTCAATTTGACATTCAATTCAATCTGGCGAACAATACCTACCTATAATATAGAAAATAGTAAGTAACTGTAAGTGCAATAGGTTGTCAAAGCTATTTATAGATCATAGATAAGAACATTGGGTTACGTATGTATCAATAAATCATCAGCAAACGTGAAACAAAATATACCAGACATCTATTAGGTATTTGTAACACAACCCCGTGTCGTTTTATTAAATACTGATCGCTGATTACATTTCATACCTTTAGCGTCATTCTCAATCGTACTGAAAGCACTTGGCCTTGAAAATCTTTACGTGTATACAATACAAGTATATAACCATTTATCACGTTACGTAATCATGCCGTAAACGCTTATGTACTGTTTTTGTCGTCAAATCGATTCCTTGCAACTCATTTTCGATCGAAACTGAGTTTACAAAGTTTCAAATTGTGCCCATTGGCAACAAATTACGCAAATGTCTAACCTAATTTAATACAAAAAGTAATAACCTAAAAATTACTAAATGTAAAACATCGGTTGCGTTCTGAAAACCGTGTCAAAGCGTTTAATTGGCGCGTTAAGATATAGAAAAGTTGTTTTGAGCGAGGCGAAGTGTGGTCGAGTCGAAAATAATATCTTGGAGAGGCCCAAAGAACTCCGGGCGGATGTTATATAGCTACGTAGATAAAACCTTCCGCCGTCGCCAGCGCTCCAAGCGGTAGCTGAACGAAACTGACTTCATGCCGTGTACATCTCGTCAAATAAGTTTCGACAGCGACTCTGCATTATTCATATATTTAACATAATTTTATTCATGAAAACGTAATTACCTATATTTTTGTTTATGTAAAATATTTGTTCATAGATAGGTTTATTAAATGTGTAGTAATTATAGAATAATGCTACAGACGTATATATTCTGGTTGTTAGGCAATCACAATGTTAAAATGAATGAAATATTATTTTCTATATTAATAGATATTTCTACTAATATAGAAAATAATATTTTTATCATTTCGCATTTATTTTATACTTCTGACATATCAATAGTTTTTGCAATTGACTGTAATATAAATTATACTGCTTTTATATAAATTATTTTTATAAATAAATGAACAAAAGCTCATTAATTAATATTAGTATCAAAATGGTAAAAAACATGTTTAATTTATCTTATAACAAATTATTTTATATTATGTCTAGTGGAATTGTTAATATCATTACGTGTTCCATGTATCTGTACTGTGTGTTGTAAAGTATATATTAATTAGAATTAATATAATTTGAAATAAAATAATATAAACAATTTAACAGTGTATGTGTAAAGAAAAAAGAAAGGATAGTAAAAGAAATAAATGTACTAAGAAAATTTATTTAAAGAACCACATTGTTTTAATGTCTAAAATCCCTTTGAGTATGCCCAATCTTTTAGACACGTAACATAATCCCCTTTAATTTCAATGAATTTTCCCAATTCGTGTACTCTAGTTTCTATGAGGCGTTCGTGTTTATTTTTCAAATATTCCTTAATTTCATCATTCATCAACCAGATGTCGCCTTCTATTTTCTTAATCTTCGATATTTTGCGCTGTCCTCGGAATGTAATTTTTAAATATATGGGATGTTCGTAATTTTGTGTTCTGTCAATGAGGAATGGTAGATTCCTGGCCTCTTCCTTAGGGGGTATCCAACCAGACGGATAGCTGTCCTTAGGAACAAGCGGTGGTATTGTATCGAAGGGTAAAAGTCTCTCTACGTATTTCCATTCTGGAGGGTTCTTCACCACTTCAAACTCGTATTGTTCTTTTATTTTGGTCACGAATGGTGATTGAGCATAGTTTGAATATTTTCTCGATTGAGATTGTACCTGTAACAAAACGAAAGACAATTATAATTATTTGTTTAATAAATAGTCAAAGAAAGTATATAAACTGGGTTTTGATAGGCTATATGTATATTATACATATACATTTTTTGTGAGAATAAATAATTGGGTTTATTTATTACTTATTATGGACGAATTTTTAATGATTCCGAAAATAATACTAATAATCTAATACAATGAATAATATTTAATTGTGATGAAAATAATGTTTTAAATATTAACTTGACGGACGAAACTTATGTGGTCGACCGTACACCCATAGTTCTGTCACATGTCGCGGTCAAAGCAACATTACAACACAATGCGAGAGAAAATAATTAAATAATTACCGATAGTGATTCCGGACCCGCTCTTATACCCAAATCAGTTGCGTTGTTCAGGATTCTCCCGGATTTTCCCACAAAAAAACGTGCAAACGCGCACTGTGAACGCCACACGGTCGCCATTTTGAATAGCGAATAGAGCGATTGCTTGCCGAGAGCAATAAGAACTATATTATTCGTTTCGAAGGAAACATTATGGCGGACGCCTGCAGACATTTGGGCTTTTCAAAAATCGTTTTCTAAGTTTAATCGCGAGTTTTTATTGAACTTTTTCACATATTATGGTGTGTTGTGTGTCCGATTGACTGTTTATTGTGGTTTTTGGCGATTTCGTGGGATAAATTGTGAGTATTTTGTGAGGACATCGCGGAGGTGCGCCACGGGTAGGGAAATGATTTGGTGCTTTCTGTCTCTCGACTCGACGCATACGCATTGCACAGCTGTAGGTGGCGTTACGGTCATACGAGAGACGAAACGTACCACCAAAACATAGGGTTTTCATGACTTTTCCGGCGAGTTTTTCTAACAAACTGGCGCTTTATTTGTGAAAATTGTTATGTGTTTGGCATTATTATGGTGTGGTGTTTCCTTTTAGCAAGTTAAATGCAGAGCAATAAAAACAAAAATATGTCAAATAAATGCGCGAACTTGTTGATTGTCAGGCACGGCTATTGTTTACTGCGACCTGTATAACGTAATAATTTACTGATTTTAACAAAAATACTGACGTTCGTTTGTTTGTTTACTACTTTTAGTATAGTTTGTTAGTTATGTGCTTTTAATACGGTACAATTGAGAATATTTTCTACTCTTTCACATCTATGTTCTAAAATTCCTGCATACCTGTTTAATACCATGTTGCTAATTAGTGTATTACGAAGTGTTTTAGTATAATTTTATTTTTGATGATTTTCAGGACTAAATGGCGTGTTCTGGAAACGTATTATGGCTCAATGTCGTCCAATCATTAAGATTAAGGAGTCACTGAGAACTAAGAACACAAATAGTGTCAATCAAATAGAAAAAAGTGATATCTGTCTCGAGGAGACCTTATCCGAAAGCAGTGTCCAAGATACTGACTTTGAGAGCCAGTCAGGAGAAGAGGAAAACCAAAAAAACTCAACCAAGCGCTCCGCTTCCTCGATCAATCTTAGATCGGTTAACAGAGTCAAAGCTGACATACAGCCTGTACCTAATGTCGAAGAAACGGGGTCACCTCCCACCACACATTCCATCATGAAAACTAAGCAGGCTAAAGAAGACTTGGACAAATGCATAGATGAAGAAATAGTGGAACCCAAAACCCGTGCCCGTAAAAAGGCCTCGGATGTTACTGAGGAGGATAAATCCAAACCGAGTCAAGATGAACCGAAGACCTCCAAAGAACCTAGGAAAACTGTAACTAAACCTAAAACAGTAGTAAAGAAGCGGCCGCTTGGCATCAGGAAAACAAAAACATTGAGGAACAAGAAACAGGTGGTAGTGGCAAAGAAAAATGTTTTAAGACAGACTGTCACACGAGCTAGAAAGGCCGCTGTCAAACCTCTGTCTGATAACTCTCAAGAAAAAGAAGCCGTCCCTTTGATACCTGCCTCTGAAATCAAGAAGGAGCCAGTTGATGAGACTACATCTAATTCAAGATCATCAAGCCCTAAAACCAATACAAGAAGGCCGAGATTAAGTTCTGATATGGTCATGATGAAATCAGTTTTAGGTGACCCATCAAGCACACTTGTACTTGGACCCCGTAGCCCATATTCAATGCGCTCAGAAAGAAGCAATAGTCCATCACTTTTTGAGGGCAAAAATTTAAGGAGCGGGAAACCAAGAAAAGTGAAGAACAATCTTTTAAATGAAATTGTGATGAAGGAACAGAAAAAGAGACGCAGATTACTCTCAGACTCAAAGTCTACCGATGCCGGTGAAGCTGCAGAAGACTGTAAAAAACTCAAGAGAGGACGCTCTTGCTCACGTGATGGTAGTGAAATCTCCAAGTGCTCAGACATCACAGAGTCAGATATCAGCTTGAACGAAGGGCTTATTGAGACAGATGGAAGTAAGGAGCTCAACAAAAAATTAGATAAATCTAAGACTGACCTAGATATAGATATTGAAAATAATGTACAGATCTCGACTATTGGAAAAGTGCCTTCTCTTAATGTTGACTCCAAATTAGCTGAAACAAAACTGGATACAGAGCCTAGTTCTATAACGAGTGAAAAGAAAAAGAAAAAATTGAGCTTAATAAGAAGTACTTCATTAGACTCTGACAACAATAATAGTAATAGGCTTAAGTTAGACAGTTTAAACACACAAGAAATAGAAGAAAAACTGTTATTGAAGACTGAAAACGATACGCTTTTTGAAGAACGTAGTAGTATATTGAATTGTATGTCAAAGACATTTAACTCAAAGGAGGTTTCCAAGAACATAAGGAGAGCGAGAAGAGGACGGAAGAAGGAAGGTGTGGACAGAGCAAAATCTAATCCCCTAATGGCCAAGAATGGCATAAGTAGCACTATAACAAATGACTCAACGGAGGACAAGCAAGAGTCCATTGATACATTAACTAAAGAAATAAATGATCTCATATACAATCTGGACCAGAATATAGACCAAGAAATGAGCACTGACAAGAATGTCAGCACAGATCAGGCACAGCCTAAAACAGTGTCCAATTTTCATGGTCAGTCTAAGCCGTTATGTGATAATAATAGTATCATCACACCAGATACAGCTGTTAAGGAGAAGGACGCTATATCAGCGGTAGCTAACCAAACAACACCTTCAAAGATCGATGATAGTGAGAACATTAGGTTACATTACGAGATAGATTCAGCGGAAAAATCTACTGACAATAGAGAGATCCCGTACAAACATAGCACAGTTGCTAGTATCGACAAATTAATGGATAGACTGAAAGAGTTTGAAGAATTTGATAAGAGAAGGCAAAGACAGGAATCTGAATCAAAGTCGAGTGATACCAATTCGGTAATGGTCACGAGCGAAGTCGTTTTAGTAAATAAATCAGGAGCTGATATCAAACCATTAAAAGACATACAAACTGTAAGATCACCTGAAAAAGTGATTGAAAAGGAAAATGTTTTAAGTTGTTTTGAAAACAACTCTGCAATATCTATAGTAAAACGTGATCAAGTGCGCAAATCTATAGACAAAGACCTCTCTAATTCTGTTACATTGATAAAGAGGAATAGCTTTAGCGCACGGAAAGAATCGACTAGCTCAAATCATTCAAAAGAATCAGACGCTATTAGTATATTTGAAAAATCTTTAGGTAAAGATGTTACTTTAACTGAGATAAGGAAATCCGTGGATAAGAGTGCTCCGCCCGCCCACATCGACTTACATCAATTTACAAATCCACAACAACATGACACTCTAAGTACGACAGTAGCAAGCATGGTGTTAAATTCAAGCCAAATATCTATAACACCTCGAGTTGTAGAATCTAAACTAAATAGCAATGAAGTGCAGATTACAAAACGTAAATCAAGAGACTCTATTTCTCGGAAGTCGTCGGAATCGGGCGCAGAAACGGAGGAGAAAATGGCTACGTTAGAAAAAATTCGATCCCCATCTCATCAGATGAGATCTCCCGCAATTTCAATCACACCTACGCCCGTAGCTGTGAAATCTCCCGAAGCAGCAGTGCCAGTAGAAACAGAAGCTTTAGCCCCGCCACTAGAGAACATAAAGGCGATACCTGAAGATATTCCATTAACCTCTGAGGTACCACAGATTAAAAAACCCTGTGTAAGTGACCCGGCCGTAATAGCCCCGACGCCAATGATTCCTGACCCTCCATCAATTGCCCCGCCTGTAGTTCCGCCCGTTGTGATGCCGGTGGAACCACCAGTGGAGACACCAGCTCCTGAGACTCCAGTTAGCGTTCCTGAGCCAACGCCCGTACAAGAACCGCCAGAGAAAGCGCTAGAAGTTCCCGAGGAAATGGAGGAGAAAGAACAGAAAGAAATGGAGAAAGTTGAAGAAAAACCTGTTGCAGAAGTTAAACCAAGGAGTCCGAAGACGAAATCCGCCAGGAACTCCACCGAAAATCAACCGGGACCAAGCACCGTGCTACTGGAAACGCCTGAAAGTCAGAGGCATAAGGAGAACGTTTTACGGACTCTTGGCTTGTTAACCCACAAAGCAGCAAATGAGGCTAAAATAGAGAAACAGAAACAGAAGGAGCGGATATACGGGCAGAACTACTGCGGTATGGCGGGCACTAGTAAGGGGAAGACGAAGTCGGACTACACGGGGACTTTGAAGACTGTGATAAAGCTGAACAGGGGTTCGGGAGAGCGGGACAAGAAGAAATACAGGAGCTCCTTAAAGATGACCTTTCAGAAGAGTAAGAATCGTTCGGGCAGGCCGCCGCTGGAGCTGGGTGAGGCTGGCAGCGAGGACGACGCATATTACACCATCGAGAAACGCGAGGTAAATATTACAACACTTTTCCACCTTTTTAGGACATATGAATATCAAACGAGCACTTAGATCTGATATTAAGTATTCGCTCCAGCCCACATACAATTTCAAACACGACTGATCTCCTATCTGATATCGTATGACTGCATTGCTGCTTAGGATCTTGATTGGAGTTTCTTTCGCCCCTCTTCTCCAAAATTAAACCCCTTACGAGTCGGTGGCAGTTTATTGACTTTCAAAAAGAGTTCTGTAAAAAATCTACTCTAAATAAAAATATTTTGATTTTGATGGTCGCCTCGCTTATAAGTGTAGCCAATAATATCACTAAGATCTCTTATTTCTTAGGACATGAGTGGTTTTTTTATTATTATGAAAGAGTAAGAGACGGGCATGCAGGTCACCTGTTGTTAAGTGGTCACTGCAGCCCATGGACAACCACGTCCAATCTCAAATAGAACAGAAGTTCTAT
>DWON01011647.1:0-10070 GCA_018251015.1 Phocides pigmalion okeechobee
GCCTGTTTTCTGGGAACTCATCCCAAGGATAGTAATGTGGATGCAGCATTTTATTTTTAAGTTTTTTTTTTTTTCTTTTTGTTATAAATCATGTTAATTTAATATAATAAACAAAATTGTTTAATGTTAAGTAAAAAAAACATTATTAAAATATTTTTATTCAAATTAGATTCCTTACGGAACTCTTTTTGAACGTCAATAAACTGTCACAAATAAATAAATAAGTAAACACATAAATATGAGTATTGCTTATTCCTTTTTATATTAAAAAAAACAAACAAGCTTCATACTACATACTTGATGTTAAATGGTCTCCGCAACTCACAGACTACATCTAAATTCAGAACTGAAAACCTATATGTGTATAATAGAATCATGGCCCTTAAAGTATTGCGTTATTTTTTAAAATAATGTTAAACTGATTTTATTAAGTTGCTTTTCGTTAAAATATTTCAAAATACTAATATATAAAACACTAGGTACGGCTACACTTTGAAGCGAGGCGACGATCTTAGTCCTCAGGAGTAGCAACATATATCTATATAACGTTCGATCTCAGATACGATTTGTGTCGTGTTTGTGGTCGTACATGGATGTCTGTGACTGCGACTACCTGACATCATGTGGCTTGCATGCTCGTTTGCTACTCGTGTCATATAAAAAAATGACTAAAGTATTTTTTGTAACAATCAGCACCTTGCCCCTAAATTAGTCGAACAAAAATTTAAATCATGCTTTGAACTTAGTCTAATTCACAAAGCTAATACTCGGTTCAAATCTATGCAGATGTACTGCCTAAAAACTTGTTAGCGTTCACTTAATCAATTTGGGGTTTAATTAGTTATCTGATGTGCGACATGGTGATGCTGACCGAATAATTTGACGGACATTTCATTTGCTTCTGTGGATCAGACTCGCCCATCAGGCTTGCGAGTATAGCGAGGTTGTTAATTCTTGAACCTTTAATTTATGATTTTAAACTAATATCATGGCCAGATTTATATGTATTTGCCGATATTTGTAAACCAGTTGCATGGTTCGTGGTCACGATTAAATTGGAGTTGAGGGGAACACCTGTTAACAGATGCTAAAGATAGATTAATGCATCTACCGTAAGTCTCGTAAATTAAGTAAATTTAAAGATTATCATAAAATCGGATTACTTGAAGTTTTTAGTTTTTATTGTTTTTTTAGTCATAAACCAACAACTGTTGAGTTGACTTATGACACTTGCCAAGGATCTCTAGTAGATTTTTTTAAGCAGGCCCTAACAAAGTCGATAAATTTTGAAAATTTTAAATTCCTAGTTCGACAGACGCTCATATTTCTAGGAAACTTGGAGAAATTGTGTTATTATCTTTGATTGTGATTACAGAATGTCTATCAGGGTTATGATTATAAAGTTTGCATGAACAAAAATACTAAATATTAACCATAGTAACCGAAAAATGGTTACAGTACGGCCAAAATTCTGCGTTTTTTTAAATGACCATAATTTTCAAAATACATGGGATGGATTTTTTTCAGATTTTTCTCATAGTTTTTACCACCTATTACCAGGTTTTGGCTTGATGTTGAGCTCTAGGACACCTTGTAGAGACCGGTGTAGACAATATATCCCATGATTGTTTATGCTCAAATATGTTCTGTCGTAGTATGCGTTTCATTTAGCACGCCCGATTGATTACCAATATCCGGTCACTATTACGAGTGCATTGGACAAACATCATCGAGCCTTGTAATTACTTTTGCAGACTATTAATAATAATGTAGTTGTACATAGTTTGAACATTTTACACAGCTTTATTTAAATTACACGTTTGGTACACAATTCTACATACCTTTGTATTACTAGAACTGATATAGAAAGTAAACAATTTGCAAAAAAAATGTAAATTAAGTTTTATTATGTAAGGATGAAGTGAAAACAATATTTATTTTATATTCAATTAGTTTTAAGGTATTAGATCTTAGTTTTGTAATTGTTACTAATGTTGTATATTTCCTATGGAATCAGTACGGGTGTTTTACTCGCATCGTTTGTGCCAACTTGTCTGATCGTTTAAGTATAGATGTTTATTGACACAAAAACACTTTTTCGATCGAATCATGGCCGTCAAATGAAGGCAACCTGATTTTTAAAAATAAAAATAGAATATCTACATTTTCGGAGGGAGCAAAATACGGTTTTATCTATGAATATATTCAAAGATAGACTGGAGCGCTATTCATGTCAGTCGCAGCTTTTCAGCGAGACTTCACAGAGGAAATGACTTCAACATCTGTTTTAGTTATGTGACATAGTTAACAAAGGAGCTAAAATAATGCAGCAAACTTCGTTCTATCTATATAATATAATAGAAGGGTAAAATAATATTTGAAGCACTTATTTTGTGATATATAAAAACTGATATGCACTTCATTTAAAATTAAGTGTAGAGTGAAGTCGACTGTACATGAAGCTGTACATTATCCTATGTTTCAAAATCACTAAACATCAATTAATTGAGTCATGCTTAATTGAATCAAAAACCTCACGTTGCAACGCCAAAATGCAATATTAATATTTGGTACGGATTAAAATAAATAAATATTTACTTATTTATACATTTTAATTCATAAAACTCTGAAAATTATTGTATTAAAGTGAAGCGCTTGGATCATAATGTTTTAATTGTACTTCTCTTGAGGATTTTTTGGTTCTTAACCAGTTCTGTCTAACTTGTGACACATGTTATGGTCTGAATATTAATAACAATGAGTTGTAAGTTGTATGTATATGACATATATTGCTGTTCTTCATTTGTTAAATGCTTAAAACACTTCAAAGCGTCGAGGAGAACTGTAATATAGAGGTTTGTGGTCGACACTTCCTGCAAAGTGTTTAATTAAGTTCACAATAGAATTTTTGAGTAATGGTTTTGTGATACAAAACAATTGTTCGTAAACCTAGACACTGGGTGTGACGTAAAATAGAATTAATAGGAAATGTATTGTTTCATTTATTCAATTCAAAAGGGTGTTTGAGTATATTTACAGTACCAGTTAATTATTTTTTGAATGTAATTAAATAAACGTAGTATGTAGTAAAAGATGTAGTATCTACCTACGTATATAAATTAAAGTAATATAAAAGAACGAATTCTGATTTTCGAAATCTATTTTATGAAGTTTTTTTTCATTTTCAAATGCTCCCTGGGTTTGAATAGAAAAAAAGTATCCTTCTCTTATTTCCAAGTTAAAAACGACAGGGAATATATGGAATCACTTCTACTTGGCAAAAAATGTAAATGGAAATACCAAAACTTCAAATTTAGGCAGCTATAAAATAAGTATTAGTGAAAAGTAAATTCGGATAACATATACTAGTAAATAAACAACACGATTTTGGTCTGGTGATGCGAAACCCTTTGTTGCCTGACTGTAGCTATATTTTTTTCCAGAAAATTGATTGTTTTAGAGTTAAGTGGTTACTGTCATCCATAACCATGTTCTATCAAGCCTAAATGCGACTTAACCATAGTCCGATACAAATCCTTAATTTCTAAATATTATAAAATATCCCCGTCGCGTCTGTCTGTCTGTTCGCGATAAACTCAAAAAGTACTGGACAGATTTTATCACAGGTTTCAACAACAGGTAGTGTGATTCCCGAGGAAGTGTTGTTACATAATAAGTTATTTTTTAATAATTGCTCACCCAATTATAAAAAAAATAACTAATTAAATAGTTAAATTCAGTATAGTAATTCGGTTGTGGTTTGAAATATTTGTTTCTAATTGTTAGTTTTAGCAACTAGGTAATGACTGTATGCATGTATGAAAGGAAAATAATGTAATTGAATGTAAACTCTATTACCAGAGCGAAGCGGGGCCCGGTCGCTAATTTAGACATATTTCGAATTATGTTCTCGTGAAGATTTATCTTCAATACAGCTTGAGTAAGTATTTGAGTATAGAGTATATGGTATTAGGGAAAACCACAAATTCATACGAGCTAAGTATCGCGGGTCGATTTGTGAAACTTTGAGTTAAGCTCGTAGTTTGGGAACAAGCATATCAAATTCTAATTTGAGACATGTCATTATGGAAATAACTATTTTGTACGTGAATAATACTTCTACGATGTATGTTATGCAATAATGATAAAATCTATGCAAACTTCTCTTCTTTGTTACATGGTAGTAAAGTATAAAATATAAGAAGAAGAATAATATGTTATGCGTGTTAGAAATCTTATAAAAATTTTAATGATAATTTGTTTCATCAAAAACTTTGCAATTCTCTTTTTATGTCTCGCCGTTGAACACTGATCGGAGCCTGGAGCTTTTTACCACTGGCATGATTTGACAGATAGTAGGATTATAGTTCGACTGGAGAGGTGCCACTATCGCCCTCATAATCCTCTATGAAGCAATTCTAGTGTTTCGGTTGGAGAGAGTCAGTCTTTAAAAAAATGAGCCGTGTCTTTGTCCACGAATTTAAATCATAATATTGTCATGTAAATATAACCTTATTGAGCTATGAATTTGAAATTGAAATTACAGACTTACTAAAAGAATTACGATGAGACTGGGCACGAAATCATAAAAGAAAAAATAAAATCTTGAATCGTTATTTATCTGAATACAGATGTATAATACTGAATATCCATGGGCATAACTACAAACGTATTACAAGGATATTACTTTTATTAAAGAATAATAACAATATTTCATATATAACAAATACCTAATCCCTACAATTATATCAATATAACAAATATCTATATAACAAATAAGTAAAATAAAAATATATGGCCATAATAGTAATAGTTAGAATAATATATTAATAATCTAATTTAAATATTTTTTTAATACAATCGTTTTTAATAGACATTAAGCGTGATAGATATCTAACAGACATCTATTTACGACCGTTTCTTAATGCCATCGTTTAATATGTATGTGTAGGTAATAACGTTCATAAATATATAAGCACTCCGAAAGAATCATCCAGATATGTTACAGACAAAATGTTACAACATTTTAAAAGAACTTTTAAACTTGCGAAAAAATGTACATTCCAATTATGTTTTTGACTTGTGTTTAATTGGAACTTGAGTCGCGAGACTCACAATAATCCCAATTCAGTATGCGGATGTAAAAGAAGGTTTAAGTGCAATGTTAACTAGCGCGCTCAAGTTCCGTATCATGTTTGAAAATTTTAAGAAACTGCCGTGTACAACACTGTGTTGTACGTATAAATCTTCGGTCGAACAGACGCTGTGTTTACGCCGGCGCAACAAGACTGAAGGCGGACATGACGTCTGTGTATGTAATTTTTAGCATTTGTGTATCATCTACGAATACACAGACGTAATGTCCGCCCGTCTTGTAGCGTCGACGTAAACACAGCTTTTGTGTTTGCCCGTAGTCCATACAACACAAGTGTGCACAAGCTGCAAGTGCGTTGCGCCGCGCAATACAGCGCAATACACAGCGTCAGAAAATGTGTTCACAAGTGTTTTGTCGTGAATATATAACCTAACGTAACCTTCATAACGTTTTTCGTGATTACGAACCCTAAACCGAAACAGTCTGCCATAGAATCCGTCGCAGTGGAGTCCTTGACATTTGGTTCCACTAACCCTATAGCTCTTTAGATATATTTGCTTGGACCCGCCATTCATACTGACGAGCTAACGAGGTACGTACGCATTGCGTATAAAGTTGCTCTCCTGTTTATCTGTTTTATTTTACCTTTATTGACTCTTCAGCATTTACTGTAATCGTTTTGACATGATGCTACATATATTTCAATCTCTGCTGTTACGTATATTACATTAGTATCTGGCTGCAACGCTTTTCATGTTCTACTGCGAAACAGGGATTTGCTTTGATAATTAGTGATGGGGTTTTCAACTCAGAATAATTTATAGGTATTTAGGTTTATTTCCGTCAGATATATACTATGACATGTTGGATTTCCCATAAGTAGTAGTACTCCCATCAATTCTGTACTGTTTGAATTTAGTGTAGTTTATATTTATAGTATACTAGCGCTAACCTGCGGCGTTGCTCGTAAGATACAGATGTTTGCTATCAAATACTTGTATCGCAAACAGTAAATATAAGGAGGTTGATTAAAACGCCAAGACCAAAGGAATGGTTATTCTGTGTACAAAATTTGAGGTAGATTAAATATGTTATCTCGTTAAAGATATACGAACTAATTAAAACAACTCCACTTTTTTATATGATAATAGCTCCAAACGAGCATGCTAACCACCTGACTATAAGTAGTCGCAGCCCACAGACATCCACGTAGAACCACAAACACGACTGAAATCCTATCTGAGCTCGAACGTAGATACGTTGCTGCTCCTGAGGAATAAGATGGTCGCCTCGCTTCAAAGTACAGCCGGCAACCGCAGCTCTCCAACGAAAACACAAGTAATGCTTTACGGCGAATTATGAGAGCGGCGTTGGTACCTCCTCGGTCGAACTACACTTCTCCCAGAATTAATACTACTTTTATATAGTAGTAAGAGTACTTATTTATGTCCAATTGTGTGAATCTTGGAACATATTACGTATGCTTAACCAATTTTAAACTATAAGTATTTCTATGTAGTATCCACAGATGTAATAAGCCATAATAAATAGGAAATGTGTGGTTACTCTAAAGACCGTACGTACGCTACTTGTATGCCGAAATAATTAGGCCAAGTGCATACACCAGCGTATGTCGAACAAAATATTTATTAGAGCAAAAGTATTTATTTAAGTTTACCATGCGCTTGGCTTCCATCTTATAAAACAGGACTTTTATAGACTTCTACGTACTACCACAAACACGACCGAAATCCCACCTGAGCTCGAACGTAGATGCGTTGCTACTGCTGAGGACTAAGATGGTCGCTTCGCTTCAACGTGTAGCCGGCAACCACACCTCTCCAATCGAAACACAAGTAATGCTTTTCGGTGGACTATGAGGGTGGCGGTGGTACCTCCCCGGTCGAACTATATAGTTCTCTCATCTTTAAATGCCAACTACCCATGTCATGAAGATTTGTCATATTATTATCATAATATTTGTATTGATTATTTATTAAAAAATGCAAAGTATGTTTCAATGAACAAAGCGATCCATAATTTCTCTATACTACATATAGATTGTCCCGAACACAACAGATAGAAGTATGGGATTATCTTATAAAGATAGGGGATAGAATTTCGAAAGTACAAATTACATTTTAATTGAAATGTTGGGAATAACTAGAATCATAGTATAATTTGAAATACAACGAAATTATATACGTCAAGCATACATTTTTTGCTTTAAATTTTAGATAGTAAAATATCAATTAAATTAGTTTCAGTGCAATCGCGCCAATAAAATTATGACGAAGTAACGTACTCGTATAAGTATACCAAAATATGTATACATGACGTTAACGATAACGAAACATTAACGTCAACGATATGTTTTCTACGTTGTTATTTACTGTGTTTCTACATTGTAGGCCTGACAGATTATTTAAGCTATATATATATATAAGCTCGTGGACTAAGCACTTCCGACAAACTTCGTCTATAACGACTCGTGCCTACGAGTATCTTCTAGCGAGACTTTATTGTTTTGGTAAACGATACGAGGTTTTATGTTACGTTTCCCTAATCTCGAAACGTCAAAGTTAATTGATGGAATTAATTTTATACCAAAGTAGATTATATGCACCGATTCTAGGCATTTTTTTTTAAATAATAACATCTATACTGTTCGGTCAAGGTGGTACCTCTGATATCGAAGATATAGTTATTATCATAAAATAGGTGGAGGTCTTCAAAAAAGGTGCAAAGAAAGCTCTCCTTCACAGCCACTGATGCATGCAGAGGCGACTCCCCTGATATTGCAAATGACAGTAGGCGACGGTCACAACCTTCGATCAGATCGTCCGTCTGACTTTTGGTTACGCTAATCTATATAAATAATAATAAAGATATATGAACAAAATATACCTTAATAAAGCAACTGATGCTTATATTTCCAATCATAATAAAATACGGGCCAATGAACACGTAAATAAATTATACTAATATTATAAATGCGAAAGATTGTACGGTTCGTTATCACGTCAAAACGGCTCAATATGGATTTTTCTGCCCTTCGTTTTATTCTAAATATATTTTATATTATATGGTTGCCGGATACACATTATTGAGGGCGACTATCTTATTCCTCAAGAGTAAGAACGAAATAGAAGTTAAATAGAACTTCTGTTCTATTTGAGATTGGCCGTGGTTGTCCATCAGGTGGCCTGCATGCCCGTTTCTTACTCTTTCATAATAAAAAATAAATAAATATACTAATTATATTTATACTAAAGAGAGTTATCTCATACAATTATAGTAACACGATGTTCGTAGATATCGAGGTTATTGGTAGAATGTCGTAAGCAATAACAACTTGGCAACTTTTGTAATCCAGCCAGCAGTTTCTTATCTACAGATATGAGGGTAACGGCGAACGTAGGGTAACTTACGGAAGGGTCTGATAGGTACTCGTAATGTTTTGTAAGTCTTATGTATTGGCAAAAGCAGATTGCTGACTAAGTCAATTAATCGGGATCAGATCTGTTAGGCTAGGGAGGTTATGGAGCTAGCTACATTTTTAGAGGGATGTTACTATGAAAAAATCTTGTTACATTTTGTTTTTCAAAATTCAGACACTTAATTATAAATGCAAGTAATTAAGTAACGTTAGAAAACAGCATCAAGTTGTTATAAGGTAAAGGTGGGAAGATGATATGATTTATTTTAATAACCTATAAAAATATGGGCGACTCTCGTGCTGTAGCTTACCTTTCTGGTTTCCTTTCTGGTCCTAAACGTTGGCGGTTACGAGTTCAATTCTTGACCTGGCAGACTTCTAAATAATACAATTTTTTTTTATTCTGTGTTTGGGTATTTCTATAATTTTGTTTGCATCTAAGGCACTTTTTGTGACACAAAGTTTATATATACTCGTATACCTAAAAACGTCAAACATTTTTGGGAAAGAATAAATAAAATGTTGACTCAAAATAGCGTTGTAATGTATATACTCATTTCTATTGAAAAAGAAAACTAGAGTTTTGAAATAACTCAAAGACTTCGTATAATCACGTCTGTAAGTAATTTCATTGAATTATAAACCTACAATGAAGTGTTCGAGGAATAGTCTATTTCGGTAACAAAAGTTTATACAAAAATAACTTGGCACAAAGCAATCTTGATGACGGTAAGCTTACGTTGAATAATATGATATATATCGTCTAGGGGATATTATAATAGAAGCTACATATGTACGTAACCTTATGAATGATGTAAGTATTTAACGGTGGGAGAACTATAGTTCGACCGGGGAGGTACAACCGCCGTCCTCATAATCCGCCGTGAAGCATTACTTGTGTTTTCGTTGGAGAGGTGCGGTTGCCGGCTACACTTTAAACCGAGGCGACCTTAGTCCTCAGGAGTAGTAACGTATCTACGTTTGAGCTTAGATAGGATATTGGTCGTGTTTGTGTTTGTACGTGGATGTCGTTTACTCGTTTGCTACTCTTCTCATATAAAAAAGTATTTAATGTATCGCGCACAGAGAATTGCGATTGCTATTCAACCCGGGAATGCGCCCAGATTTTCGATTTTTCGATGGTTTAGCTTAAGCCTTTATTGTAATTTTTAACATGTTCTTTATTGTAAATATATCTACTGAAAATATATTCATATAGAGAAAATTTGTGCTTATTTATTTGCAAAACTGGAGACATATTTACTCTCGCCAGTACTCCAATTACCTAATATTGGCAATGTGTTTAACCTCACCTCTCGTAAAGGTCTCCCGTACTATAACGTTTTCCTGCTCAAGTTTCAACTTTTGGCAACTTTTCTCATAGTAATGATATGTTCGGATGTTCTCGTGTTATACGAAATATGATATCGTAAACCATATAAAAATAAGTGGATTTGTGTTTTTTATTATTATGAAAGAGTAAGAAACGGGCATGCACGCCACCTGATGTTAAGTGGTCACTGCAGCCCATGGACA
>DWON01011648.1:0-10070 GCA_018251015.1 Phocides pigmalion okeechobee
AAGGATGGACGCGGATGCGTTCTTACACTTGAGGACTAAGATGGTCGCCTCCAATAATGTGTATCCGGCAACCACACATCATCATCATCCATCAATCTATCAATTCCCAAATGCTAAGCATAGCCTACTCCTTAAAAAGCTAGCTTATGCCGAATAAGTGAAAGATTTGTGGCTCGCCGTAACTTAGCCATAATAAGAAAGTAAAAGTATTGGATCATATTTTCTTTTTTTTATTAAAAAAACTCAAAAAAATATATTGCTATATAAAAGAGAAAGGTGACTGACAAACCCAGAGATCAACGCACAGCCGAAACCGCCTAACATAAAATCCTAAAAAGTAACAGATAGATTCCTTATATACCGTTTATGGAAGGAATTTTGGAAATGTCACTTTTAAGGGAAGGAAAACACGAATTGAGTGTTTGTATTAAATTATTATTATATCGACTTCTGTATGACCAAAGCCATGCAAGACCTAGTAATAGATATTATTTCCTAAGATTCTTAAATATTATAAAACAAAGTTCCCCGTCGCGTCTGTCTGTCTGTTCGCGATAAACTCAAGTAGTACTGGACGGAGTTTCTCACAGTTTTCAACAAAAGGTAGAGTGATTCCTGAGGAAGATTTTGTTGCATAATAAGTTAAGTTGTTTTTGTAAATTGAGCGAGAAATTAAATAGTCAAATTAAATATAGTAATTCAATCGTCGTTCGAAATAGACGTTTCTCTTTGTTAGTTTTTGCAACTAGGTAATGACTGGATGCAGGTATGAACGAAAAATAATGTAAGTAAATATAAACTCTATTACCCGAGCGGAGCTGGGCCTGGCTAGTTCTCCAATAAAACAGACCTAAAGACATCAAATGGATACATAGATGAGGATCAATTTAATCCATCAAGTGAATTGGAAGCCTCAAACGATTAGGGCCGGAGTGCTGTTTGCGGTTTGCTGTGGTTATGTATCCCATCAATAGCTGTTATTACGAGCTTATCAATAAACGTGTAGATATATTCCGTACTATAATATTGGTAGCAAGCGATGCAATATTATAGAATTCTCGATCGAACAATTCAATTGGGTCTTTGATATTTCGATTGCAATATTGGTATCTCCATATTCATAAGTTCGTAGCCTTTACCTATAGTTGTGCACGTGAAATATATTGAATACCTGCTATAAGTTAAATGATATCTTTAATATAATGGATAACTTTCAATTTTACTTATTTATAAGTTATTAAGTTGTTATTAAAATTACTTTGCAACAATCCGCCACCACAATGTATAATGGTATATATTTCAAAGCATGCACTAAGTTATAAAATGTACAAGTATTAAAAGTTCGAGGTATCGACATCATGAGTAAACAGCTCGTATCCATTGGGCAGGCGTCTCTTTTTAAAATAAAGTTTAGGCTATAATCAACCACGCTGGCTAAGTACAGATTAAGATACTTTTTACAGAACTTCATAAAAGGCTAGACTTAGAAGCAATTTAATATTAAGGATGTATATATAAAAAAAGTTATATAAATGTGCCATTTTTAATTAAAAAAAAATGTGTGTTAAATTTAAATTATCTCTTGTAAGCAAACAGCCAATAGTAATACTTTTTTTATTGTGAAAGAGTAAGAAACGGGCATGCAGGCCACCTGATGTTAAGTGGTTACTGCAGCTCATGGACAGCCACGTCCAATCTCAAATAGAACACAAGTTCTATTTAAGAATGGACGCGGATGCGTTCCTACTCTTGATAACTAAGATGGTCGCCTCCAATAATGTGTATCCAGTGACCAGTAGTAACCACTCACCAGTAGTAACCACCAGAAGTACCAATATACCAACACTACCAATAGTAATAGTACTTACGATTAACGATTTTAAATATGTGGACCCAAACAGAAAAACGAGCTGTCCTAACGTAGATAGATTAGTTAAGCATTAGTATCTGTCAACAGCTTTTCCCATCACCGCAATTTAGCCGTGTTCACGAGCTTTTTTTTATTATGAAGAATAAGAAACGTGCATGCAGGCCACCTAATGTTAAGCGGTCACTGCAGCCCCTGGACAACCACGTCCAATCTCAGAACAGAACAGAGGTTCTATTTAAGGATGGACGCGAATGCGTTCCTACTCTTGAGGACTAAAATTGTCGCTTCCAATAATGTGTATCCGGCAACCATACCTCCCCAACTGAAACACAATTCATGAAGAAAATGTTGCTTTACGGCGGGTTATGATGGTGGGGGTGGTACCGCCCCGGGCGAGCTCTACCACTTTTTAAATCTTCTGTCAGTGATCTATTTTCCTTCATGCTTCAAAATAACTTCAAGAATGTTTTAAAATTTAGTGTAATAAATGCATAATAAAAATCCTTTTGCCCTGTGAATGCGACAGGTGACACCCGCACAGTACGCTACCCAGTTTTCCGATTGTAGATTTACTGATGAAAAATGCCAACAAACTCAGCCGGTCCCCGACAACAACATCAATATTGTTCGTTCCGAATGAAACAATTTTTCATGCATTGACACATGTTTCATCCACGTCCCATATTTTTCAGACCTTTAATCTACGAGCATGATTGCTTACACAACTTCATGGAATTTTGTTAATATGTTTTGGTTGAACACTATTTATTAGCGTCAGCGAGGATGAATTTTGACTGATTTCGAAAAATAACGTGTTCTTACTTTCGTAGTGTTATGTATGTTAGTTACTACAGAATTCCGTAATTTAGGCGTCATATTTGAGATTTATTTTATTTTATGGAGAATACGTATAATCCTATTTAAATTTGAAGACAAAATATTACTTCTAAGGATGGAAAAATGGGCTATGAAGTTTTTTATTGGAGTTAAGTTTCAATTATAATTATTAAGTATTCCTATGTTATTATAAAAAATACATTTGAAGAAATTGACACCTCTTATGATAGTAAAACAGGTCATATAATTTCTGTAAAGTTCGTTTTCTTTAATTAAAATTATATTGAGAACCATGTTGCATATCCTATACTAAATCTTGATTAGCTGATGACAGTAGTACGTGGTCTGTTACATTATCAAATTATCATTGTCAGATTATACTAAGGAAGTGGTAGAACTCGAACAGTTCGACCGGGGAGGTAGCTTTCTATATGAGGAGAATAACTACCAAACATACAGGTCACTTGCTGCTGTCAAGTAGTCGTTGCAGACAAAAATATCCACATACTAACTTAAACAGTATTCCAGTCCTATCTGAGGGTGAACGTGCATTGCTATTCCTGAGGTGGTCGCCTTGTTTTATAGCTTAGTCGGTAATCGCACCTCTCTAACTGAAACAAGTATTGCTTCACGGCGGACTATGAAAACAACGATGATACCTCTTGAATCGAAATGTTCTTCTGTCTGTTCAATCACTTCTTGCGAAACAAATTTAAGAAACCTAAATACCATCAGCTTTTTTCAACATTAATGTTTAATTATAACTTCTATACCTACAACCTTACAGTAACTTTAAACTAAAGACATTGTCATTTAAAATATCCATTACGACTTACCAAAGTAATTCCAATTTGGAAGGGTCGCCTTTCAGCTTTGACCTCCGTTTCCTCTAAGATTTGTTGACGAACGTTTGAAATCTGTTTCCTTTAATGTCTGAGTCTTTGAAGCTTTGAAGTCTCGTCAACAGAACCCCTATTGTTTACTCAAGAACGTAATTTAAAAAGGCGGCATGATTAACTACAAATGTATACGATAAGATATCCACAATCTATCTAGCATTAGTTAGGATAAAGTGGAAATACATGTCAATATGTACCGAGAATTTACGATTACCGATTTATGATTGCCGATATTTCGAACCAGTTGCATGGCTCGTGGTTACGGCGAAAATTCGACATTTCGCCGTGTAAACATTCCGCGATGATTTGGGTTAAAATTGAAAGTAAAAATAGCATTAAAATCCACTCAAATGGCATAATCCCTTCTAGACATCTTTCAAGAATTTTAGGTATATTTGCAAGGTCCATTATGATTAAACTACTTTTTACATATAATATTTATTACCACAACATTACTTTCTTATGTAATTATTTTGTTATTCAGAAATGATAAAATTTAAAACATATAAACAATCACTTCAGAAATATAATTTCATTTATTTACGATGACATATAAGGATCACTCTTATTTATACTTCAAGTTTATCTCATATTATTAATATTTTGATTATAAAATCTAAAATCAAACGCGTTTGATCCAAGATCAGGCAATTAATTAATTGTGCGATTGAATTAAGTTTTAAATGTTATTTGCATTCAAAAAGTAGAAGAATAGTAGAAAAAATATGTATATTGTTATAAATACTATTTATTACACATAAAGTAAGACAAAGACAGTAAGTAGCATTTCGAAATATACTTTTATCCATTTTATTGGACAATACTATAAAAACATTTGACATTTATGTGTCTTCGTAGTGAAGTTTTATTTTTCTTTTAAATTATTTTTTCTTGTTTTTATTTTGTTCATAAAAATATTGTCTTTTGATATATGTAGGTATGTAGATGCTGATCGTAAGCCTCAAGATTACTACGTTTTGCATTCGGGCGTGTAATAAGAGCTTAATGAGAAACAATTTTACAAAGAAAATTTCGCTGTTCTCTTGCATGAAGGTCTGTATTTCATATTTAATCTGTTCCCCGAATGGAATCTCGAGACATTTCTTATATAATACGGGCTATTGGGATATGCAGGCGAAAAGTAATGTTTATTTTGTTTAGTTATACATTGAGTTCATGACATAACAATGGTGTAGGCTTGACATGAACAATGTTATTAACAGTACATAATTGAAACGGAAAAATAAATCTTTACTTATTGTCAAATATGACACCTTAAAATCTATAGTATAGTACAATAATCCGCCTGATTTCTTCACTCAATTTTTATTTTATTTTAAACGAAGATATATTCAATTTAAAATGTGGCTTGTATATATCAAAGTAACCATAACCTTTCTTAGACCAATATTTAACATTCATCTGTTGACTGCAGATATACTTTTCGACAAAATGATTTCTTATATTTTCTAATTGTTCAAATAAGAAGTTGATCAAGAAAATATCCCTGATATTTAAATAATAATCAGTTTTTATTTACAAGTTAATTAAACTCTTACAAATTGACTAAGTAGGTACCTCTATCACATCAATTTCTAACATAAAGCAATTCTTGCAATTCAATGGAGTACATTATTTAAGCTGTTAAGTAACATATCAGCTGAACTATCACGTGTAATCGACTTCACATAGGGCTCCTGTTCTATATGAAATTACAACTTACTATTAAGTGGAATTTTGCCAGTTTGCTACTTCAAGTTGACAAAAAAATCTTACATTGAATAAATAAAAATAGTTTTTTTAGGTTATGCATTTTTTATCACTGGCAGAGTCGCAGAGGAGCGAAAAAGTTCCCGCGACTCTGCCCTGCGGTGGAGCACTGGAGCACCCGTGAGGTTTTTAGTAGGTTGTAGCCCGACATAACTTTCCCTCGGACCCGTGGCGGAAGACACTAGTCCCGAAATTTCCTAACATAAAAATGCACTTTTCATATTCGATTTTGCTATATGTTTAACTTTTCCACCATTCCACAAGAAGTTGTTTATAAAGTTTAGGTGTCCAAAAAACGAATCTGATGTCTTGCTATCAGTTGGAATGTAAATCCGTTTGCTACTTGAATCTAATAAAGACCTTAAAACGAAAAAAAAGAAGAATTTATGACTTATTTACTTTTTCCAGAACGTTGTTTCTATCTACGAGTATATTGTAGTAAACTTGAAAAGGCAAAAACGAAGTGCGCCATTTATATTTCGAGCACATCCACCAGCATTTATCTTTTGTCAGCTTTAGCACATTGTTCCAGAGGCTTTTTCTTCTGTAATAACGTAATGAAATCTGACCAAGGTAACGTTGCGCCAACATTGTTAGGAAGTCTCAATAAAATTATTTATTAAACAGAGAAGATAATACATTTTAAAGGTGGGAGAACTGTAGTTCGAACGAGGAGGTACCACCACCGCCCTCATAATCCCCGTAAATCATTAGTTGTGTTTCGGTTGGAGTGGTTGCCGGCTACACTTTACAGTGAGGCGACCATCTTAGTCCTAAGGAGTAGCAACGCATCTTCGTTCGAGCTCAGATAGGGTTTCGGTCGTGTTTGTGGTTGTACGTAAATGTCTATGAGCTGCGACTACTTAACAGGTGGTTTGTATGCTCGTTTGCTACTCTTTTCACATAAAAAAATGTAACAGACGATGCGCTAATTCTCAAATGTATTAGTCAATGAAATTGTACATCCTTTCTTTTGACCGATTTACCTTCAATTTCCTATACACTTTTGATTTTGATAACAATATAATTGTGTTTATTTTGTACAATTGTAAATCCAAGATGGCTGTTTCTATAGGCTAGATATCGCTCTAAAATAACTTAACATGATATATGTAGATTAATGAGCTTACAAGTAATCTGAAGTTAAGTAGTCGCTTCAGTCCGTGGACACCCACCTATAACCTATGTAAGTCTCAACTAAAGTCGGTCGCAGATACTTGGCTCCTGAGGACTAAGACGGTCGCCGCGCTTGTAAGTGTAGCCGTTGCACCTCACCAACCGAGACACAAAATTTGCTTCTCGACGGATTATGAGAGTAGCGGTGGTACCTCCCCGGTGTACTATAATTCTACCGTCAAAGTATGAATTACGTATAGTACAGTTTATTGCTGGCATCAAAACTTGTATTTTGCGAGTAAAATCACAAACTAACGCTGGTACATAAGAAAAGGTGTACGGTATTACGGATGATTAATAAAATACCTATTACGTAAGACTATATAATAAATATGTTTCCGTACCTTAAGACTACAGCTGTGACTCAACTAATTAACTTCTGCTGAGCAAACACTTGAGAATGCCACGTAATTAATTCTAGTTATTAAATACTACTACGTCTAGTTTTTGTCTAGATATTTTTAATAACACTTCTTATGAAATTGTTTTTTTGTTATGAAATTGAAGGAGAAAAAGCGCTTGTATTTACGTGGTCACTTCCGCCCATGGACATCTGTAAACAATTCTATTCAGAACTGTTACGTGGTCACTACCGCCCATGGACTTCTGAAAACAAATGTATACAGAACACACCGTATAAACAACTATGAAGGTCCATTAAAGTTCTCAGTGTGATTGTTTAAACTTAGTTTTATAGCCTGAACCGATCAGCTAGTGTTCATAGCATTTGTTGGAGCGAAACAATAGTTTTGTTTAACTACCAAAGCTAGAAACTAGCTTCTCAGTTTGTTATAAATTGGTATTTAATTCACTGGCTGACTTTGGTCCACGATTTCTGTTCATAAAGTATATACAGGATGAGCATTGGAAAAAAAATATATTTTTAAATCATGGTACCATAGAGTATAAAATGACTATTCTTTTGAAATATCATTTTTTAAACTTACAAATTCAACGAGGTAATGTTGCCAGCTTTCTGGGAATTCAACTCAAGAGCTGATCTGATTATTGGATCTAGACGCACTATTTTACTCTTAGGTTGATTATTTTAATTATTTTATTTTAAATTAAGATTTTTAATAATCTCTAATTATTATAAAACAATGTCTCCCTGCCCGTCTGTCTTCATGATAAATTCAAGTAATACTGGACGGATTTTCTCATAGTTTTCAAAAACAGGTTGCGTGATTCCTGAGGAAGGTTTTGGTACAGAATATGTTAAGTTATTTTTTTTTGTAAATTGGGCGAGAAATTAAATAGTTAAATTAAATATAGTAAATCAGTCATCGTTTGAGACACATGTTTTTAAGTGTTTGTTTTTGCAAGTGAGTAATGAATGGATGCATGTATGGAAGAAAAATAATGTAAGTAAATATAAACTCTATTACCCGAACAAAGCTGGGCCGGGTCGGTATTTTAATATATTTTAGAAATATTTGTTTATATGAAGTTATTTTCATGTCATAAAAAAGAAAAAACTTAAATAGTAATTAGTAAGTAATTGATTGTTTATGAATGACAATTGTGTTGTCAAAAAATGTATTTCTCGAAAACAATAATATAATCTAGCCTATATCGTTTTATATATTACTAGTTCAAAAATCTGAAAAATATTAACTGAGTCAATCGTGTTAAAAGTTTATATTTTATCCTACTATTTCCTTAGAGGATGGCTCAAAAAATTCGCAGCTTAGCGTATAATAAGCAAAATTCTTAAATAAAACGTTCCGCGTCGAGTTGCCCAACTTCATTACTTCTTTCAAACTTATTTACATCCTGTGTATACAAGATTTCAGTTGCTTTCTTTTTATACACAAATTACTTAGTTGCGATATCTACTAAAGTTCAGTGCATAATAATATAGTTAGTGTTGTTGGCGTAGGGTAGATAGATTTTATCTATGACCAGCCCCTGTAAAGTTTCCTCGCCACCTTATTTGAAATATCTATTGACAATCCTTGAAGGTGAGACCGACACATATGGCGTGACGACTAACGGTGTGACAATTTTTGATGTCATATTTTCTCTACTATTTCAACTATTTATACTAAATGCGTAATCTAAGCAATCTACAGAGAGTCCGTGTTTATGTAGCGTGGTGGCAAGTACGCTGGCCGCTTTCCCACGCAGAATAACGATCGCAATTCATTGCGCGAGATATGACCCAGCCCTTTTGAAGCTAGTATCTATGAAACGTTGGACGAATTGTTTGAATTTTTTTTTTAGCCAAAAGTTCCCAAGCCAAGCTAAACGTACGTAATCACTGCTAAGTGGAAACAGAAATAGCTTATTTGATTTAATCTTAACAAGGTACGTTAATGTAAGGGTTTATTATTTCAATATTTAGTATAGTAGTGTGATGGTAGGAAGTTAATTTGAATGGATTTAGGCAAACTAGCTATAAGATTAGGGTAATATCTAAGCTTGGATTTATCTAATTATCTTCTCTCTTGTACGAACTAATGAAACTATTTCGACTAATGGAATTAAGTATTTCAATATTATATTTAATAATCTAGCTGGTGCCTGTGACTATGTTCTCGTAGGCATCAATTTTCAGGTTTGACTATATTTATTATAGCAACATTTCTAATATAGTTATACCAGCTACCTTTAAATTTACATAACATTTTGTTTATAGACGAATTGAAAGACATGAACACTGATTGGAATGAAATGAACACTGTTTCTCATAATTTTCTACGTGATTAGTTATTCTTTACAATATATGTGTTTAATGTGTACCAATATAGTGTACTTTATTTTACTATATACCGGATATTCACGATTAACGATTTTTGATCTATCTAACCATGCTATAGTCAGAACCTGGAGCTGGCAACTGTTTTGGATTATCGGTAATCAAAGATCCAAAATCGTTAATCGTGTGTACCCGGTATAAAGTAAAATGTAAAAATTTCGCTACGACGTTAGTTTAAATCATAATGTACCTTGTTTTTCAATGTAACTTTTTTAAGAATAGTGGTAGCAAACTAGCTTGCAGTCCTTCCGATAGTAAGTAGTAACCATCTCTCACATATACCTATAACCAGATCCATATATGTCTTATCAAAACAATAACGAATGACCATTCAAAACATCTGATGTTAAGGATCTCCACTTACAATCTTAAATAGAGGTGATGTCCTATAAGACGTATGTAATGTTTTGTTACTCCTGAGAACAAAGATGGTTGTTGTGCTTCTAAGTGTCTGTGATACGTAACTGCATCTTAAAACGAAACACAAAGTTGATTTACGGCGAATTATGGAGATAGCTATGGCACCTCTCCGGTCGAACTTAAGTTTGTTTTTATTGGCCTAACGATAAGGCGGGTTCTCTGATGAAAAGCAGTTTAAAGATGGTAGAGTCGTTAGAGCTCGCCCGGGGCTGCACCACCGCCACCCTCATAACCCGCCGTAAAGCAATGTGTGCTTCATATATTGTGTTTCGGTTGGGGAGGTGTGGTTGCCGGATACACATTATTGGAGGCGACCGTCTTAGTCCTCAAGAGTAGG
>DWON01011649.1:0-10069 GCA_018251015.1 Phocides pigmalion okeechobee
CGAAACAATACATGAAGAACATGTTGCTTTACGGCGGGTTATGAGAGTGGCGGTGGTGCCGCCCCGGGGCGTGCTCTAACGGCTCTACCACATTTCAATCATGCTTAAAAATTTCAGTTGAAATACTGAAAATTTTTATATTGTGTCACCCAACGGTTGTAACATTCAAGTTACTTAAGCATAAAAGTATTCTGATCATGCTTAGAAATTTCAATTGAAACGCTGAATTTTTTTGTACTGTGTCACCATGGTTGTAACACTCAATTTACGTAAGCACTCTGTAAAATGAATAGAACGTCATATCGTTACCGCGGTGCCATTTGAAAGGATATCTTTGTAGGCTGTAAAACATTTCATTTCAGTCATAATGAATGTATAAAGTGGGTATTCACTATCCGATTACTGTCGCGCGACTTTCGTATTTCTAAGCATGATATAAGCACTTCGGGACGGCCTCTTCTCCTAACTTTTATAACCTATGGTTCTTTTAGTTCGCATGTGAGAACCATAGAACACTTAATTTATTATATGTAAATGTCGCAGTGTCGCAGAAGAACAAGGTTATATATTATATATATCTGGTATGTTAATTTACACTTTTAACCCTTTCCCTGCCGCGTACAACACTGCTCTGTATTGCGTAACCCAACGCACTTACTGCTTATACCTGTGTTGTACGAACAAATCTGTAGAATTACGGGCGAAAAAAACTGCTGTGTTTACGTCGGCGCTACAAGATGAGAGCGGAAATTACGTCGGTATTCGTAGATGATACACAGATGTTAAAAATACTTTCTTTCAGTGATTTGTTGTCGCATCTGCAATATAGAGAAATAAGCTCCAGTTTAGTCCGCCTCTCGCAACGCTGACCCGATCAAGTATATGAGGGCCACAGGAACAATGTTAATCACTGTTTGAGTATGTGTAGCTATCACGCGATGGCACAGTTTGGACCGACAGCTGATGTTAAAAAATATTAGTATTGTTGATATAAAGAAAATGAAGTATTCATGGTCGCAGGGTAGTTAACTGTCCTATAATTCGGTGCAGGAATTGTTGTTATTGACTTTTACTTATCGTCTAAAGTCATAGTTTTTACCGTTCAATTCGACCTCCACGTGCTAACTGACTTGAATACTAACAGAATAATAATGACATTGAAAAAAAACAAAAATGCTTCTTTTACGAAAATGCTTTGGTGGACAACGGGCTGTTGAGTGTGATTTAGTGTCCTAGAAATAAGGTTATTATCTCTCTGGTCAATTTTGTTGTAACAAGCGTTTATTACGTCAATATTTATGATACAATCAGTCATTGAATGTACGGCCTTATTAACGTACCTATAGGTACTATGCGGTACTTATTCTCCGTTTTCGTAATTACAGACCCTTCGCGTACCTAAATTTTAAATTATCCATTTCGTCTTTACCGAAAATTTTAATAATTATCCAAAAGTACGTAATTGAGGAGATGATCAATTGCGTGGGTTGATCAGAATAACGAGGGACGATCTAGGATGACTGAGAAGAACAAACCTTTTTTGGAAAATTAAATCCCAGAAGTAGCAATATATATGCCAATCTGCAAAATTGGCGAAAAACAAACCCACAGTATTCCAAAGCCCTTATAAAGCAATATACATACATATATGTATGACAATGTACAAGATTGGTGAACAATAAACCCATAGTATGACAAACCCTTTTTGTTAAACTAAATTCAAGAAATAGCAACATATATGCCAATTTGGAAGATTGGTGAGCAATAAACCCATAGTATGCCAATATCTTTTTTTAAGAAACTAAATAGCAATATGTATGCCAATCTTCAAGATTGGAATGGAAGATCTTGAATTATTGGTTTCGGACGGAGAAGGCAGTTGCCGGCTACACTTACAAGCGTGGTGACCATTTTGCTATTCAACACAATTGCCCTGCATGCTCGTTTGTTACACTTATCACATTACAATTGACACTGCTAGAAAGGAATTCTCAATTGGGTCTTATTTATATGTTTGTTACCGCATAACTTTGTTATTCATTAACCAATATGCAGAATATTTTTTAATTTTGAAGGACAAAATTTGGGTCCATTTGAATTAGACGATTTTTATAAAATTCATAATTTATTAAAACGCCTGTATTTCAATGTGTGAGTATTTTTTTACGTCAGCTGACGATACACTCATGACTCGTCCATTTGCGTGTCAGGGTTTGAACTCAATTAGTATCTCATATGTATAAACATGAGCGGGTTCTAAGGACCCGGGTAACTTCTAGGGACAGGCACAGGAATATATTATTTAAATAGACCATTAGCAAATTAGGAACAGTGGTAGCCTAGTTCCAAAGTTGGGTTCTTTTATGTGAGAAGAGTAGCAAACGAGCATGCAAACCACCTGATGTTACGTCGTCGCAACGCATAGACATCCACGTACAACCGCAAACACGTATAAAATTCTATCTCAGCTCGAAAATAGATAAGTTACTACTCCTGAGGACTAAGATGGTCGCCTAGCTTCAAAGTGTAGTCGGCAAACGCACCTCTCCAACTGAAACACAAGTAAAGCTTTACTGCGGATTATGTGAGCGGCGGTGGTACCTCCCTGATGGAATTATAGTTCTCCTACCTCTAAAAAAGCAACCTTTTTGGGTTTTGCTTCCTCTCTAAAATTTGCTAAAGTTTCTATAGGTAAAACCCTTTTTATAGGTCACAACGGAAGCTTGGGGAATAATCCATCTCACTGCCTGATTGATGAAGCTTTTCCAATAGTATAGGCACTTCTGTAAATAAACAAAGATGCTTGAAATTTGACTACTATCACTAATTCTCGGGAGTGCTCAAATTAATGCTGAATATAGACAAAACTGGGAGACTGACTATAACTTGTACAAGCCAATAAAACTGTTTGAAGCTCGTTAGTAACGATTCAAAGAGATTTATTCTCCAACCCAATTCATAAGTAGTATTATACGTTTTACTATGTACAGGGTAATCACGATTATTGATTTTTGACCGCCAATATTTCGAAATAATTGCATGTTTCGTGGTCACGGCTAAACACTATATTTCGAACTATATACCGGTTGCCGGATACACATTATTGGAGGCGACCATCTTAGTCGTCAAGAGTAGGAATGCATCCGCGTCCATCTTCCGAGAACTTCTGTTCTATGTGAGGTTGGACGTGGTTGTCCATGGGCTGCAGTGACCACTTAACATCAGATGGCCTGCATGCCCGTTTCATAGTCTTTCATAATAAAAAAAAAAATGTTTACGTCTTATCTTTCCATTTATTAAAAATCCAACCTGGATAGAGTTATTCTGACCTACTTTTTGATAACCTTCTAAAGGTTCATATGACATTCAAAGTAAAATGACTATGCAGCAAAGTATGATACACAGTCACAAGTCTTTGTACTTTTCTTGAAAGTATTTCTAAGTTTTATTAAAATACTAGCTCTACCGGTGAGTTCGTCTGTGTTCTTAAGAAGGGGGCGTAAGTTAGGTGTATATAAATATATAATGTTAGTTATTTAAAGGTGGGAGAACTATAGTTCGATGGGGGAAGTACCAACGCCGCTCACATAATCCGCCATAAAGCACTACGTGTATTTGGGTTGGAGGGGTGTAGTTGCCGGCTACATTTTGAAACAAGGCGATCATCTTAGTCCTTAGGACTAGCAACTTATCTACCTTCGTGCTCAGATTAGATTTGTGTCGTGTTTATGATTGAACGTAGATGTCTACGGGCTGGGACTATTTAACATCACGTGGTTGGTAAACCCGTTTGCTGCTCTTGTCACATAAAAAGGTACGGTATACTTCTAAACTATAATGATATATATTCCTCCTCCTAGATATAGGGTAGAAGGGTAAAATTTACATCAATATAAAATTCACAAAATAATATAAATTTCTGTCAAATTGTTCTAGTGTAATTAGACAAAACGTTAAAAAATGTCTTTGTCTGGACATTTATAAATATTAGGTATTGGAACAAAAATAATTAAGATTTTTGAATTAGTCGCATATAATTTACATATTAATTACAAGAATTAAAATCTTAAAACAATAATAAAACCCTAACCGTGACAATTTAAAAGGAATCCATGTCCGTGCAAGGTGCCCAGAACGCTAGTGCATCCCGCGTTGAATAGCGATCGCTCTCTGCACGAGAAATGAACCAGCTCTCTTGTCACGTTGATCAAACATGGGGCTAATTGTTTGATATTTTTTGTAGTCCATGTCTATGCAAGGTGCTGAAAACGCTAGCCGCATCCGGCGTTGAATAGCGATAGTTCTCTGCGCGATATAGAACCAGCCTTCTTGTCTCCGCGCCGATCAAACGCAAAGTAAACAATTAGTCCAAATTGTTTGCCATTTTTGTATATTCAAAACGGCTAACTTATTCACTTTTTATTTTATGTATAAAAGTACGTAAAGAAACTACGTCCTCGCCATTTGCAACATTACTCTCAAATGGATGCAGCGAGAACCCGAGAGGTTTATGATCCTCATGCACAAGAATATTGCTCGCGCAAACTTTACGAAACACAACCCGGAGTAAAACAATATGAGAGTGAAGTTTAGTGTTCCTATCAAACATTTTAAAGTTCGTGAGTTCCCGGGAATGAAAATATATGGTTCTTTACGTAGGTTACGTTACCTTACGATCTTATAAGTGGAAGAATTATAGTTTAACTGCGAGGTACCACCGCCGCCCTCATAATCTGCCGTAAAGAATACTTATGTTTCGATTGTAGAGATGCGGTTGCCGGCTATACTTTGAAGCGTCACGACCGTCTTAGGTCTCAGGAGTAACAACGTATATATATCGGTCTTACTACTTAACATTAGGTGGATTGCATGCTCGTTTGCTTCTCTTCTCACATAAAAAAGTAATTTCATACATTTTAAAATTTTAGTGTTCATGAAACAATTTTTTTACCGATTTATCGACTCGGCTGGATTAGTTCTACACTCTCCACTTGGTTACAAGACGCTCTATGGTCCTTTTGCCTAGACGTGGTCGCCACTCGAGGACCTTCTGCCCCATCATTAATGCATTGTGATTTTTATTAATTCCTAATACACTTGTTGAAATTTTATAATAACAACATATTAAGCAGTAAATACAACTTCTTTGAAGTCGATTTTTAGTTAAAATATTATTTGTTTACAGCTTGGCATTAACAGCGAAGATTCTTGTGGTGATTGCAGTATTTTTTACGTATGGTCTTCAGATGTATGCACCAATGGATATCCTGTGGATTCGCATTAAAGGCAGGATTGGGCAGACGTATCACAATTTAGGCCAGATTTTGTTAAGGACTGCAAGCGTCACTCTAACAGGTAAGCTGTTACATGAATTTTACGTTGTAGAAAGTACAATATATGTGAAGAAGACATTCTTAAAATTAGTTCTACAGTACAAACAGATTTCTAATCGGTGAAAAGTATCACACTTTAGGTCAGATCTTATGAAGGATTGAAAGCGTCACTCTAACAGATAAGCTATTACATCCACCTCAAGAATACGCTTTAAAAATGATGTCTACAATACAGAAAGAATTTTAATCGGTCAGAGGTAAAGTATAACCATGTAGGTCAGATTTTATTAGGACTACAAGTGTCAGTCTTACAGGTGAACTGTTCCATCCATTTTATGTTGTAGAAATTACAATAAATAATACGCTTTAAAATTAATTAGACATTAATACAGACATAATTCTAATCGGTCAGAAGTAATATATTTTAGGTCAGATCTTATTAAGGAGTACAAAGGTCTTAAAGGTGGTAGAGCCGTTAGAGTTCGCCCGGGGCGGTATCACCGCCACCCTCATAACCCGCCGTAAAGCGACATGTTCTTCATGTATGTTTCGATTGGGGAGGTGTGGTTGCCGGATACCCATTTTTGGAGGCGACCATCTTTGTCCTCAAGAGTAGGAACGCATCCGCGTCCATCCTTAAGTAGAAATTCTGTTCTATTTGAGATTGGACGTAGTTGTCCATGGGCTGCAGTGACCACTTAACACCAGGAGGCCAGCATGTCCGTTTCTTACTCTTTCGCAATAAAAAAAAATGTGGATAGGAAAAAGTGAAGTGATTAAAAATATATACCACTATACAGTTAATTACTTCACTCTTTCCGTTACTTACATTGTGGTGGCGGATTGTTGCAAAGTAGTTTTTAACAACAATTTAATAAAAAAAATGTCTTTAAATAAATGGCATCTTCTGTTGTGTAAAAAAGTTCTTTCTGTTTACGAAATATTTTTTTTGTTACACATACATTTTTTTTTGTTAATTTGTTTCGTAAAATCTATACAATAACACCTACGTCTAGAATAAATTATTACGTTATTCTCAGATAATGTTTTTCTCATAAGGTACCTATTTCTAATTAAATTTTCCTATTGTTTCAGTTGCTCTAACAATCGCAATACCAGACCTGGAGCTTATGATAGGCCTCGTCGGGTCCATATTCTTCGCGACACTTGGCCTCTTTATACCCATTGTGGTCCAGACAGTCCACAAGTGGGATCGGGGTTTGGGAAAGTATTCCTATATACTCTGGAAAAATGGATTCTTATTACTTTTCTATGTACTGGTCCTAGTCTCGGGGTGTTATTCGTCAATAACAGAAATAGTCAAGAAATACAGTTGAGACGTAAACAAGTCTAGGTCAGAGGTTCCCAAACATTGATTCGTAACCTTGATTGAGGGGGTCGAACCCCCGCTGACTACAACGTTCATTTGTTTCAATGGAAATCAAATATTTTAAACTTATCTGCACATATTTTTAACCACTTTGGTAACACCAGCTGTAATAACTTACACAATTATGACGACCAGAGGTCCCTAAAATGTGATTCATAAACCACCATCCATTTTTGATTGTGTGGGTCACGGTTCATTGTTGTAGTGAAATTCAAATATTTTATTTCTGAATACTTGGCCTAATCACTTTGATAGCATTTAACTATAAAACTGTAACGTGAGAACAATAAATAATGTTTCTTCTAAAAATTATATTGAAACTCGTGTCATATTGTGGTTCTATTTGAGATTTAAGACATCATATGGAAAACCAAATCTTTGGCGAATCATATTAAATAATGTCAATACTTGTGGGTCCTTATTTGCATCTTATGTAAGTTAAATTACATACTTTCGCTGACATACACCTCTTCAAAATCAAGCTTTACAAACAGATTATACTTTGGGAATCACTGATCTCGACGTCTAGCTTTATGGTAACGAGAAAACGTGGTACGTCGTTATTTCAATTTTTGTAGAAGCGAAGCTGTCTCCACAATAGAATAAATGATGCCTACTACTTCTAGATATTTTGAATTATTTATTAAGAGCGTGCTACGAATATACTAAAATATACATGTTATAAAACTCCAGTGAGCGTTTGATTTGAATATTTTTGCAAAAATCTTTGAATAATGTTTGAAAACTTCCTTTATTTTTTTAAATTCTTGATTTTTTTAGTCTTTGTATTTCTTGAAAAAATCTATGAATATCATTTGAAAAATCTTCGCATATTTTTTTGAAAAATAATAGATTTTTTTAAAATCTTAAGTTATTATCATTATGAATACAGAAAACAAATCGATTTCCTTTTCAATTTTCATGTTAAAACATTTTTTTTATTTCATCTGTTGCAATATAACGCGAAAACAACTTAAAAAACTGAGAGAAAATTA
Source organism: Phocides pigmalion okeechobee (assembly GCA_018251015.1). NCBI lineage: Eukaryota > Metazoa > Arthropoda > Insecta > Lepidoptera > Hesperiidae > Phocides > Phocides pigmalion. The sequence continues at coordinate 7,719 of DWON01011649.1, forward strand.
TTTTATTTAGTAATCTATACATTGGGAACATACCTAAAACATATGTTACGTAAAGAATTGTGGGCGGGCCTCAATCTTAGTTCTTAGAACGTCTCAATTGCAACGCATCTTTGATCCACTTCACTTTAGTTTTATATTATATGGAGATGATTACAGATTATTTAATATACACTTTAATTATTGTTATTAACATTTATTTGATAAGTTAACACTTTGACTGCGGCGCGGATATATATGATCGGTTCAGTATTGCGGGAGGATCCCTAAACTGGAGCTTGTTTGATTAGACTGAAGATACGCCTACAAATTACTGAAAAATTATATTTTTAGCATCTGTGTATCATCTACGAATACACAGACGTAATGTCCGCTCCCAGTCTTGTAAGGCCGACGGATAAATACTTTTGTTCACCCGTAATCCATATAAAATTGTACAACACAGGTGTATAGGAGCAAGTGCGTCACACCCAGATTTACACAGCAGTGTTGTATCCGCAGGGAAAGCGTTAACGAAAACAATAAAAATAATATCTATTTTATAACCCTGTACGAGTATTCTCAGATGATTAACAGGCAAAGCACCAAATCAAACTAATTTACTCCGCAAATTGTGCCACTATTTATACCAAAAATTTTCATGAGCCCAACCAATAAGAAACAAGAAAATTAATATTTGAATTTTGAAAGTAATTTGAATATAGAATGCTCCGAAAAGTCAATAAAATAACTGTCTCACAAAACAATCGTTTATTTTCTTATACAACAACATTGATATAGAATTATAGTACCTTATAAACACAGTTATTGCTGACATCAAAGGAATGTAGCATATGAATATATAATTATATATTTGATTATGATAAACTGACGGACATATATACTGCATTAGTGGACAAGGATACAGAGTCTAATATGAAACACAATTACATGTAAAAAGAGATTATGTAAAAAGAGGTGTCAGGTTAGTGCCATTTTCCGAAATTCAAAAATTGCATCCCTCTACATTTTTAACACTTTCCCTGCGGAGTACAACAATGCTGTGTATTGCGCGGCGCAACGCACTTACAGCTTGTAAACAACGTACCAACCAATGTTGTACGTACAAATCTGTATAGATTACGGGCGAACACAAGTGTTGTTTACGTCGGCGCTACAAGACTGAAGACGGACATCACGTCTGTATTCATGGATGCTACATTGATGCAAAAAAATACAATATTTGTGTGAATTGTGACGCATTTCCAGTCTAGAGAAAAGAGCTCCAGTTTAGTGCCGCCTCCTGCAGGAGGGTCCGTATGGCGTTACGGACTCGATGTAACATATGAGCGTCAGTTTAATACTTAAATCGGAAAAGTAGCAAACGTGCAAGGTACCTGATGTTAAATGGTCTCTGCTGCCCACGGACATCCACGTCCAACCTCAAACAGGACTACACTCTTGCCTGACGTTATACGCGATGCATTGTTACTCCTAAGCACTGAGATGGTCGCCTTAATTTTAGTCGGCTATCGACAACCACACCCCAACACGAAGTGCTTATGAGTACGCCGGATTATGAGGGCGGTGGTGATACCTCCCCGCTCGAAGTTTATTGCTGCGGTTAAACCATCGTTTCCTACATATAACAATCAATAAAAGCTTACGTGTCCGTCAGTTTATTTATATAATAATATTGATAACTTATACGATATATTGAAATAGATAAATTACACACAGTTGATACAATATATTAAAATGGAGTTTTATGAGCTTTAGAAGTAATACAATCACACTTGCATTGGGCCACAATGTTTATAGCAATAGCATTATCAATATAATTATTAAATATTATTATTTATATCCATACCACAAGATAAACAAGATTTTTTTTTAGATATTTCCTTTTTTATTTAATTTTTTATGTTGAAAAATCCGTCATGGATACCACTCAGTTGCGAAGCCGAGCGAATGGTTATCCTGGATTCCTCCCGGATAAAAACCCACTGCTCCTCCGCCCGCCCTTCGTGACCATGGGACCGGGACCACGGGTTTGCTTAACCATTGTCCCACAGTCCTGTTGAGACCAGCGTGACTTTTAGGTCCCTTTTAGGATGAAGATGGAGTTACTTCATCCCAAATTTTACTCTCATACTATTCCCGTCTGTAAGTTATTTAGCACTTAGACAGGGGTATTCATATAATAAATCGTGTTAGCGTTGCGGGAGGCGGCACTAAACTGGAGCTGTATTCACTAGACTAATGATGCGCCGACAATTCACTGAAATATTGTATTTTTTAGCATCCGTGTAGCATCTACGAATACACAGACGTAAAGTCCGCCTTTAATTTTGTAGCGCCGACGTAAACACATC
>DWON01011650.1:0-10068 GCA_018251015.1 Phocides pigmalion okeechobee
TGGCCTTTGTTACCTACATATTTACTTTTCATGTACTTAGCTGTTAGTTTCCCGAAAAGTTAATAAAATAAAATAAATCTATTAGCGTCCATCAACGTTATAAATACTAGAACGCTATTACAAATAGCGTTACCAATATAGTAAGACTGTTAACTTTATAATATTTACGCGTATGATTTAAAACTAATTATTATTGCGGAATGTATACTTTTTATTATGTACCGATTTTTAAGTGTCGATATTTCGAACCAGCTGCATGTCCCGTGGTCGATAGCGGAGTTTGGTCGAGACCACGAAGCATGCCAATTGTGCGAAATATCGACAATCAAAAATCTTTTATTGTGAGTACCCGGTACATAATAAATGTATATTTACAAGTATTTATGTTGTTTACCTGAGTTAAAAATAATCAAAGTTTTGTAAGAAGAGGTCGCAAGGAAGCGACGCGAAGCACGGCCGGGCGTTAGCACCATCTGTTTCAGATTCCATTCCGAAATGACTGACATAACATTTTGCTTTTGTGGAAGAAGGTACATATACTTACACGTACATAAAGTTTGGCGGGTCGTATCCTCGTTTATAATTCTTCTATGAAAGCAATTGGAGAAGCAAAAGGCGCGTGGTTCAATAAAAAAAAAATCAAAAACATTTTTTTTTCACATTAGATCTTACAGAACTCTATTCAAAGTCAATAAACTACCACCGACTCGTAAGCTGTTTCATTTTGGAGAAAAAACGGCGAAAGAAACTCCAAAACACATCTTTTCAATCTTTGACAATGTCATTTATAAATAATAACTTAAATTAATGGAGCAAATGGAGCCGGACTCGTTTCAGACCATACGATTCTATCAGTTGAGTAGTCGTTGGTTTTATAATAAGTCTTTCGCATAATTTATTTCATAATCAATTTATAAATGTTCTGGTAATAGTACAAATAGTACGAATTATAAACTATCAAAATGCATTGAGGCAGCGTGGTGAAGTTTGCTCAAGGTTTCCGCGCACCACGTCGCTTCAGGAGCTTCATTCGTAATGTATCAAGTTCCGAGGTTAAAACTTCAAATTGTACAAGTTTACATCCGTCGCAATTGTGAAGTTGTTTTCCAGGATCTACCTTCTATGTCAATAAGGCTTAAGGCTAAAACACATGTGCGACAAAATGCGACTAAAAGATCTGCGAAAACAAAAAATGTAGTCGTCATAGGATACAGGTCTGAAGTATCAGAAAAATTTGATTGTTAACACATGCAGATCTGAAATATCAAAATTGACAGTTATTGCTCTAAAATAATAATAAAAGGGATATTTACGACAAAACGCAGAAAACAAAATGGCGACATTTGGAAGTGTGGTCGTCATGAAATGTTCCATAGATCAGAAATATTGTAACTAAAACTTATTGATACAGATAATAATGAAAAATTCCGGTTAAATATAAAGGTATTGATTGTATTAATAATGGAATAATCCATGATTAAATATTGTCTAAAATGTAACAAGACGGTTTCGTATCTTTTTCGATTTTGAACTGCCTAGAATTTGAAAGATTAGTATTTATATGGCTTAACATATGTAATTTTTTTATGTGAGATAAACACAAGTAATGCATTACGGTGCATTATGAGGGCGACGGTGGTACCTCGGTCGAACTATAGTTCTGCCACCTCGTAAAAATAAGTATATTGCTACGTGAGCGAATTGTCGTCAAGGTGTTTTGGGCTTGCTACTAACGAGAGACGCCATCTTTGGTAGTGGCTAATTAAAACTCGAGTTTCAACAACCGAACTTGGTGTTTCATCATAGGTTCTGTTTGATGTATCCTACATATTTTGAAAATTGAGTGCGTAATGAGTACCTACACGTTACCTTAAAATCTGCGATATAACTGATTACGATAGTACTAAGAGGGTCTATTTAAAGGTTCTAAAGATATTTAAATCCTATTTACTGATTAATACTTTGAAATGAATTAATACTAATTGATTTAATCCTGCTATCACTTTGTCAGCGTTGCGACTGGCGGCACTAGACTGGAGATGTTTTCTCTAGACTGGAAATGGGCTGACCTTATTTAACTTTTAGTGTTCGTTTCATTTTAATCGGTCTACAAATACAAAAGTTATGTCATTTTGAAAGTTACAGTTAGTTTAATATACATAACATTAAGTTACCAGTTCTTCTACTGTAGATGTAATCTTACTTGTAAAATATATGTATATCTGTATAATATTTAAAAATAACATAAATTCATGTATTGTAATTGAAATATCCTAACTGTGTTCCCGGGATGGGCGTAAACAGCTGCGACACAGTATCTTACTATTGCAGATATTTACGATACGTAATACTTTGTAATTTTGTTTTGGTTCAATAAAAATCTTTACATAAAAAAGTTACAACTGAAAATAAAAGGGAAGATTGCAAAGATTTTATAATTTTCTAAATAGGTAGGTAGGTTTTCTAAATAGGTAGGTTTCAGTAAAGTTTTGAAATCAGACATAAATAACTATCTAAAATAGAAACAATTAATTCAGTTATAGAGTTTATTAAAAGAGTCAATACACAAATTGGGTCGTTTCGAGTCAATTAGTTCAGAAACAACTGAGGTAGCGAGGATCGTCTAGGGAAATTTTCGCTCGGAATGAACCTAAAACAGACTGAAAATAATACTGGACTTAGTTGCGATTTAGCTGCAATTAAAGATGGAACACAACGTGCTTTGATTGCAGTGGAACCACCGCACATTATTTCAATTGTTTCGCTATTGTATTCATGTTTTATAAGTGGGAGAACTATAGTTCAACTGGGGAGGTACTACTACCGCCCTCATAATCCGCCGTAAAGCATTTTTTGTGTTTCGGTTGGAGAGGTGCGATTGCTGGCTACACTTGAAGCGAGGCGACTATCTTAGTCCTCAGGAGTAGCAACGCATCTACGTTCGAGCTCAGTTAGGATTTCGGTCGTATTTGTGGTTGTACGTGGATTTCTATGGGCTGCGACTATTTAACACCAGGTGGTTTGCATGCTCGTTTGCTACTCTTCTCACATAAAAAAAAATCTGATTCGTATGTGTATTAGTCTAACGTGAAGCGTTGAAACTTTTCTCGAGAGCTAACTCTGATTGGATTTAGATTGGACTCTTGTTTTCTTTCACCGCCTCTTCACTAAATCGAAGCACTTTACGAGTCGTAGTAGTTTATTGACTTTCAAAAAGAGTTCTGTATAAATAAACTTTGAACAAAAGTATATTGATTTTGATTTAGGTTTAGTAACAGATGTACGTTTGATGATTATTTGTCATCACACGGACTATATGTACGTTATATTGCGAAATAATAAAAAAATGAAGCAGGATTAACGTAGTGCTTTTTGGTACCGAGTAAGTTTAGTTTCGAGATTTGTTTTATTGGTACATCTAACTTTTCGAATGTTTTTGAGTATAAGAAATTTATTTTCAGTTGTTTGAAAAAGATCATTGTTTAGAAATGGGATAAAAATATGTTAATAACGATTAGAAGGAATAGGTTTGAAGATGAATTTTGAAGAAATAACGATAGCAAAAACATTGGTACTGATTCTTTATACACAACTTTCCACGTTTCCGTGTATCTGCAACGTAATGTAGATAGATTTTAATTACCATTGGGTAAGAAATAACTTCAGTAATGACGTGCGTGCAAAAATCTCAACCCTGAGAAATACAATTACAAAAACGAAAATAACATATGTTTATGGCATAAAATTATATACTTAAAATGATAGCTTGTTCCACTGGGCTTTATCTAAATCATCTCACAATAGAGTAGCACTAAAAGCAGTGGATTGTCAAGGGAAATCGTTGTGTGTGTCTGTTCAATTTTCTCCATAAATTTATTACCGAAACGAAGGGAACAAGGAACTCTGTAGATATATTGAGAATGTGGTACGGTCTTATTAAAGGTTCGTGCTTCGGAAAGTTCTTATATTTTTTATTCATTAAATTAAAAGATATAGCTCAGTTTCATAGATTTAAAATTTCATCCATCTCTGTTTTTCGATCTTAAATAATGCTTCGATTTTTTATACGAGCAGCAAACGAGCACACATAGCATAGTCACAGCATATCCACGTACTACCACAAACACGTTTGAAATCCTATCTGAGCTCGAACGTAGATACGTTGCTACTCGTGAGGACTAATGTTATCGCCACGCTTCAAAGTGTAGTCGGCAACCGCACCTCTCGAACCTCACAAAAAATGTTTTACAGCGGATTATGAGAGCGGTGATACCTCCCCGGTCAAACTATAGTTCTCCCATCTTAAAAAATATAAATCCCACCTTGAATAATATAAGTAATAGTGATATTTGGGCGATCAGAGTCGCGCGAAAAATAGTTGATCATACTACAAACCGACATAAAAATTGGCACACTATTGCCGTTGAAATCTTGAAGGAAAGTGTCAGGGGAAATTGTCGGTCTTTCTCGCAACGGACAGATGACGGGCGTGGCGTGAGACTGGGCTCAGTTTCGCCCATAAATTATTACCGAAGCGAAGGATCTCGGTTGTTTGGTTACGAGGAAAACAGTGATGTTATTGTTACTTTTGTTTGACAAGGTCTTGGACGGTTGATTCGTTTTGTATATTTGACACTAGTGATAAGATTTTCCGCTATGATCTTAAACCGATAATCTATCGGTCAATCTAGGACTTTTAAATATTTGTGGTATAAAATTTCGTAAACTTTAAGTGGAATCTAAATATGACTGATGGTAGAACTAAAGGTTGCCTGTGAATATTCTACCGATCGTCTCTTAATCTATCATGAAGTAACTATTGTATTCTAGTTGGTGCGGCTGCTGGCTACACTCATAAGCGACACTACTATCTTATTGTCCAGCGTAGTAACTCATTTATATACGACCTCAAATGGAACTTTAGTCCTATTTATGTTTTATGGGTTGAAAAGACCGAAGTCCTCTGTGATCATACCTAAGTGGATGTGTTGGTATTGAATGAGATTATCGTCTGACACATAATTGGTATGATAACTTCAAATTTCTACCAAAATACTATGCACTACTTCAGATATAACTTCAATTTAATATGAAGTCGGTTACAGATGCCTGCAACGCTGAAATAAAGAAAAATATTGTATGTTGGACCGCACAGAGTCAAGGGTGCCGTAATTGGAAAAAAGTAACAGAAAATATTCCATACGAGAAACAGTACAGGACGTGTTTAAACAAAGTTTGAAATTATTTTCATTTTTCAACTTTGAAATTGGTGAAGTTGTAGTACGTGAAGTATTCTCACTTTATTTTCACCCCTTAGTTGAATGATTTTTGAATCACTTATTCTTATTTTTACGCCTTCGATGATGTTTATTGCGCCCAAAGGTTGATTGGTAGAGAATGCTTTTAGCATTACGTTCGCGTTTTGTAACAATTTTTGGATTTGAATTAAAAAATAATAAACAAATAAAAGTGTACTTGGACTAATACAAGTTCTAGTTTCTGTTTATAAAAGAACAATTTTTATTTAAAGACATATTTCTAATTAATTTATATTTTATATTTTATTGTCAACAAGTCAGTTATAAAACAATTCTATCACCACTTTAAGTGATTATCATAACAAAGAAGAAAATAAAAAATAATAAACAAACATCGATAATAACATTAAAACTTTTTAACTGGCAACATTAAAAAAATAACTCAATAGACTGATAGATTAAAGACAAAAATACAGACGGATTTAACAAAATAAAACTACTCAACCTTAAAAGGATGTTGTATGGATTCCCATATAAATTTCCCATGTTATAGGGAAATTTAATCATTTATCTTGTACGCATTTTATTTTGTTTCGTTGTATACACAAAGGAATAACAGGCTTTGCTATAAAATCATAATCCTTTGTTCTTATGAATGTTATTCTGTTGCTTTCCTCAAGTTTTCTTTCAATATTTTTATAGATTTTTCTTATTCAAATTAATAAAGCCCGGATAGACCCGCTGCTTAAATGCAAACGATTAAAAAAGTCAAGCAATGTCGGCCTCGATGGGAACTTGGATGGGAAACCGCGAGTGACTAAACTTCATATCATGTAAGCTGTCGGTTCCTGTCATTATCTATAGATGTCAGATGTTATCAGTTATACTAAGAGCGATTGGAAAACATGAATACATACACACAAGAATGCAACCAGCGTTTTTAGCACCGTGTCGCATCGTCACGGATTTCGGTAGACTATTGAAGTTAAGCTTTAAAATACAATACTATACTATACTATACTATACTATACTATACTATACTATACTATACTATACTATACTATACTATACTATATTATACTATACTATACTATACTAAACTATACTACATTACACTACAGTATACTATACAATACAATGCAATGCAAGAAATATTTCGTCAAGGTGGTAGAACCTTAGTTCTACAGGAGAAATACTACCACCGGACTGAGCTCATACCTGCGAGTACCTAATATGTATGTATATTACAGAGATTTGGAAATTATTTTCATTTTGAAACTTTTACTTTACATGTGATAGTCAACAACTTCGTTTGTTACTCTTTACACGAAAATGCCCGGTTTTAGAATCGAACACATGATAACCATTGAGATTTTTTGTCAAACACAATTCATTTTACAGAAAGGTTTCCCGTTTACTAATTTAATTGAGCCTTCAGAAGTCTGAGACTTCAAATTAAATGAAAACATTGAGTTACAGATGAGGGTTATTAATTGAAGCGAATTTATTATAATTACTTTCAAAGGGATCATTTTAAAAATTGATGTATAAAAAAGTTTACAAATGTAATAATTTTGGCTTATTTAGACATTAATCATATCTTACATTTAAATATAAAATTAATGTTTTGGGCAATGTACATATGACTAATAAAGTAGATAGAGCCTGGACTATGGTGACTATAAACACGCACATATACCTAGTTTTAAATACATAGTTAAATAGATAAGTATATACCCAGAAATAAAATAATTTCTGGTTATCACGCATTTATTTGTCTGGACTTGGAGTCGAACCCACGACCATCGTCCGAGCAGCCAGCGTCAACCACTGTACAAAGGATCAAACAAACAAAGAAACCATTAAGAATTTTTGTCAAATACGAATCATTATCGAGAAAAGTTTCCTGTTTACTAATTTAATTGAGCTTTCGGAAGCCTGAGACTTCAAATTAAATGAAGGCGTTGAGTTACAGATGAGGGTTATTAAGTGAAGCGAAGATTTACGGCGAAAACATTTTAGTTTTGGGTAAATTGATAATTTTGCGACGAGTTTCTTTTTCTGTGTTGGAAGATCGTTCTCATGAATAGCATGTTACCTTTTTATGTGAGAAGAGAAACGAACATGCAAACCACCTGATCTTAAGTAGTTCAGACATCCACGTACAAGACAAACACGACTGAAATCCTGAGCTCGAATGTTATCTACGTTGCTACTCCTCAGGACTAAGACGTTCGCCTGACTTCAAAGTATAGCCGGCAACCGCACCTCTCGAACCAAAACACAAATAATGCTTTACGGCGGATTATGGGGGCAGCGGTGGTACTTCTCCGATCGAACTATAGTTCTCCCATCTTCAATTAGCTTTAACTAGTAACTTTTAGGTATACAAGTTTCCTTACAAGGCTTTCCTTCCCCGTTAATTCTTGTGATAATTAATTTCTAATACAAACTTCTAAATTGGATGAGTTTGTCAAACCTTGGAACCGAACGTCCGTGTGAGAACCTAGAACCTTACCAAGCTGTTACTGTTTCTTAATTGCTATTTACGTTTCACGTTTACGTTTAAAATGTGTACACAGGACTGAAAATATTTGTAGATAAGGCTGTAGTTTCACGTTAGCGTATATTCTTAGTGAAGAATTCAACCATGTTACGTGGAATATTTGGAATGCCGCTAATGTTAGCGTAACTATGTTACCTAGACAAAATCTGAATAATAACGAAACAAGAATTGCTTCACGTTACACTTTGGTGAAGTTGGTACCTCCCTAGCCGAACTTAATATGTTCCAGCGTTAACTAAATAATTCTCAATAATTAGTAAGACTAAAAGAACTATCAATTTATCGAATCTGTCATACCATAGTCGATGATGATAGTGATGATAGTTGATGATGATTTGGTAGAGAATGATTTTGGCATTAAGTCCGCCTTTTGTACCACGTTGTTGTATTTGGTATAATGAAGAATAAGTAAATAAATAAATAAAAATATCATTATTAAAATGACAATTAAATGTGTCTCTTTATCGCATTTAAGTGTTAATTCGTGTGCATCATAGAGACCATCTTACACCATGGACTGCTGAATCTAATTGAATTCTGAATAAAATCATTGTCAATTTTTTCTAGATGGATATAAAGAGATCTTTATGCTGAGTAAGTCAGGATTTACAAATAAATTTTTGATACACTACCTTAACGGGGTAAAATAAATGATAATTTGTATGAATTTATTTATTATTTTTAAAGATTTGTTTGAATCAATCCTAATATCGACTTCTGCAAGTGAAAAAAACTTGGAAAAATGTTACTTTGTCAGCAGACCTTCAAGAGACTTGACTCGTATGTTTGGCCCGGCTGGTATTATTAGCCACACAGTCAGAACTATTTACTTAGTTTATTCAATCATTTCTATTCTTAAGTCCATATATGACATAGAAGCGACATGAAAGTAACAAAAATTGAAGGAAGAGAAAAATGGAATTAAATGATGATTTTTTTCCGCCGGCTTTTTTCCCCAGTCAACCTTAGCCAATAGGGTGCTCAAAACCGATGCACTGATTTTACATTGTACCCTTGACGTTCATTAAGTGTATGTAAATACCTTACAATGAAATAAAATATTTGAATTTGAATGTGAATTTTACAAAAAGGCTCTAAGAATAAATGAATAATCTAAGAATAAAATACGGAATGTAGACGGAGTTTATTAATACAAATGCACTTAAAACAAACCATTATGAACTTGTTTACCAATTCCATGCAACACTAACTTTGACAAAGAAATTAGTTGGAGGTAAGGCGCAACTTTTAATTTATTCACCCCGTAATTTGAATATGAAACTACCATCCAAGTGAGCGTTACTAAAGCATCTTCATACAATAAGCTGTTTAATAACGCCATATTCAATTTTTTCCATTTCCATTCCAACTTCCATCAAAATTTCCATTAACCATTCCAATAGAAGTACGAAGGTTTTTGTCTCTTATCTGAGGTATAATAAATTTTGTAAATTGGGAGCACTACAATTCGACTGGGAAGTTATCACCATCGCCTTCTTGGTCCACCCTAAAGGATTACTTGTGTTTCGGTTGGAGGGATGCGGTTGCCGCCTACACTTTGAAGCGAAGCGACCATCTTAGTTCTCAGGAGTAACGACTGTAACGCACTTGTGGCTTGTACACGCCAACAAAGATACGGGCGAATACAAGTGCTGTACTTATGTCGGCGCTACATGAAAGCGGGCCGAAACAACGTCCGTATAAACGAAGATGCTAAAAAATACAAATTTCTGTGAATTGTTGGCGCATCTCAAGTCTAGATAAAACGGCTTCAGTTTAGTGCCGCCTCACGAAACGCTCACTCGATGTAATATATAAGCGCCGCAGTTAAAGTGTTAAAATAGACAAGAAGCTTTAGAAACGTTACAAGTATAAAAAGGTTTTATATTAACACCGTCATCTCAAAGTCTAAAAGATCCGAAATAAAGGCAAAGCATTTAAAGTCGGAAAGAAATGAAATACAGTCGGAACGAACGAATTGATATTTTCCTGTTTTATTAAATACGTGTTCGCGAAACGTAAATAGAGGGATGCGCAGTGCATACAAAAGTCATTGAAAATTAATCAAGCTTTTTGCTTCGAATAAACGTAGTATAAAGGGAGTGAATGTTTGTGATTTCAAAATTACTACCATTTTTGTGTCTGTATATGCTTCTTAACATTAATATATATGTCGGAGAGGTCAATAGTATGGGAGTTACATTGATAAACGAGCCGCAAGCGTTATCGGGGCAAGATGGCGCT
>DWON01011651.1:0-10067 GCA_018251015.1 Phocides pigmalion okeechobee
GAAAAAGAAAAATAATTTTGACATTCTACCTTCCCTCCTTGTCCCTCATTCCGCGAACTTAAAAACGCACCCTCGTATATGATCTATTTATATTACAAATTAGTCGTTAAAAATACTACAGAATGTATATATCAAAGACGACAGTATAAGGATACTGATAATTGTGGATATTTGGATGTAGTGATTTTACATTGTATCTTTGACGTTAAGTTTATGTGAATATCCTATAATAAAATAAAATTTTAATTTGACTTTGAGTTATTTACATTATTGCGTTGGTATAAAAGGTCGATGTGCTGTCGCCTATACACGTATCTAATCAATTTCATACAGAATAGAAGCTATATCTAAGGAACATCATACAAACATTGCTTCTCCTATGCACGTCCCCAGCGAAGACTGATGCTTTCCTCATAAGGGAGCCGACGATGTTCTTCTTCGGACACGCTTAAATTGCTTCACGTAAGAAATGTGCATAATGGTGGTTATAAATGTTTGAGTGGTAGTGATCTTTGCAGTCCATGGACATGCGTTCCATTGGCTGCAGAGACCAAACGGACCAAATGGGCCACTTGTTAAATAACATCAATAGGTCGCCATGTTCAGTTGCTACTTTTCAACATAAAAAACTAGGATATCATGAAATACACCACACAGTATACACCATAGTAGTGTTCAACTCGAGACAAATTTTCAAGCATCACATGTCACGCGGTAAGTTTACAGTGTAACACCTATATACTGTGTTTTGTTAGTTCAAATGGAACCAGAAAACGATTTTTTATGAAATTGAAGGTGCGAACGGTCATGTAGTCCACCTGATAGTATGGTCACTACCATTCATAGATGTTTGTATCCACCATCACGGACATTTCTTACGTGCAGCAATTCTTGTGTCGCGGAGGAAGATCCACGTCAAACTTCAAAGTGGATTAAAACTCTGCCTGAAGACGTGAATAGTTGCGATGCTAATCTTAAGGACTAATATAGTCTCCTCGCTTGTAAATGTAGCTGGAAATCGTACCTCTTTGACCGAAACACAATTATTGCTTTACGATAAATGAGGGTGGCTGTGATACCCAATTGAACAGTTCTACCGTCTTGCAACTAGATAGTTGAGTCATCAAAGACTATATGAAATTACTGGATGTGCTTATGAACGAGGCGACAACTGTCATGAGTATCAATGGCTCTACATGCGACTTTAGATAGAGCTTCATTCCCGATTAAAGTTGGATTTAGAAGTTAGACTCCAGTGACCGTTTACCATCAGGATAAATGCATGCTTGTTTGTTATTTTTGTAATGTTAGAAGTCACAGTTCAGCGAAAATCAGAAATTTAATCGTTTTTGAAAATTTTCCATTTTTATTTAAATTTATTGAATCAATTATTATTTAGAAAAATCTCCTGTTTTTTGTCAGTCATACCTCAAAAAGAAAGCAAAAGAAGTAAAATCTTGCGTATATAGCTCATGTATAAGAATCTTAATTCGCATCATGCTTTTGCAATTACGATAATTTAATTACGTCACGCATTTGCAATAAAGCTGGTTAAGCGTGATCGTGAATGTGTTTATAGTAACAACCGTCGCTATATTGTTCTGAGAAAGGTTTTCTCTATAAATTGAATTGAATAACTCGCAATACACGCCCTCCAGACGGCTGGCAAAAAGGCTTGAAAGAAGCCTGCTAGGGACTTGTTTTATCTCGGCCGTGTAACCAGTTAAGCGAAAAGTATCGCTGGCTAGCCTAAGTATCTGTCTGTATCTGTCAGTACGTGTAAGGTGTTGATTAAATATACCATTTTTGGGGTCATACTAAACTGTAGCGGAAAACCCCAGGCTGCACCAATGCGCATTGGTCAATATTCGGGTTAGCGGCCAAACTGTTTGTTAAGTGACTTCAAATCGTCGACAAGGTTTAATGACTGCCATCTATCGATGAAGATTGGGTCAGACGGTTTAGCGAGCCTTTTGAAACATGAAGTCGCATATAAAAAACTACCTCTGTCGGTCATCCATTAAAATTCGGCCCGCTCTTGACGTTAGTTAACTCGCTTGTTCTATTATGATCAATACCAGTATATGCTCAAAGGTGGGAGAACTATAATTCGACCGGGTAGGTACCACACCTACCCTCATAATCCGCCGTAAAGCATTACTTGTGTTTCGGATGGAGAGGTGCGGTTGCCGGCTACATTTTTAAGCGAGACGACAATCTTAGTCCTCAGGAGTAGCAACTCATCTACGTTCGAGCTCAGATAGGATTTCAGTCATATTTGTGATTGTACATGGATGTCTATGGGTTGCGACTACGTACTACCAGGTGGTTGGCATGCTCGTTTGCTACTCTTTTCATATAAAAAAGTGTCTATAAAACCTTAAGCGAGAAAATCGTCGTCTTGTCTACGATATGACGGGTCAGTTAGAAGAAATATAACAATTCGCCGTTTTTCCCACGCCGACGAGAATTCGTTCTTCGTTCTTTCTCACTATTGTTTACGCCGTGTAATTGTATACAGCTAATGTTTTCTTCGTTGTCACTATCTGCATCTTTACGTCCATACGGTCATTGTACAGTGAGTTGAAGGGAACCATTTATATTACTCTATAGAAAATATAAATATATTTCTATAGTCAAAGTAATCATTTTCATTCATTTTTTATTTTTACATTTGCTTGGGTTACAAACACTTCAATGTCAAAACAATATCGATATGTAATTTCTTACTCTTTCATAATAAAAAAAAACATTTTTATGCTCAAATTATTTTTAGTGCCTTTTTGTATTGTATGTAACGGATAAACGAGTATACAGTCCATACGGTAAGTGCTTACTCTCATCCATGGAAATCTTTAATTAACTCCATATTTGAATAAGAGTTATATTTGTAATCGAACACATACGCATTATTAAGTCTTTAAGACTAGACGATCTATCTCCACATAGTTTAAAATAAAGTCACTTCCAGCTGTCAGTACCCTTAGATATTTTAAAGTACGTAATGGATTTCAATACAGTTTTTGGTCATCAATTATTTAAGAGGAATCTCTAAATATTATAAAACAAAGTCCAAATTGCGTCTGTCTGTTCGCGATAAACTCAAAAAGTACGTAAATAGTGATTCTTCAGGAATGTTTTGGCGCATAATAAGTGAAGTTTTTTAGTACATTCAATATAGTAATTCAGACGTTCGAAATAGATGTTTCTAATTGTTACTTTTTGCAACTAGGTAATGACTGGATGCATGTATTAAAGAAAATAATGTTAGTAACTACATATATACTCTATTACCGGAGCGTAGCTGGGCCGGGTCGTTAGTAACATACTACAGTATGTGTTACCCTACTCAATAGTCACACAACAGATATGGCATATTGTAGTCGATCTATACATTATAATTACATATTTACATTGTGATTATTACTATAATTATTAAATAGCATTATAATTTACTTTTGTATCAATTTAACAATTTTAAATGTAATTAGTCGATATTTGACTCTCAATAATAAAACTATATAAAGAGGGTAGCCTATTATTAAAGTTCATTCGAGATACAAGCAGGGGGTAGGACGTTACTCTGTCCGTTAAATATACTAAGTGTGTAAAAATTATTTCGGAGTTTCAATGTGCAAAACCCCACGACTGTAACATATGCATATAGAGAAAGAGAACCGTCTAGGTTTAATACATGTACTTCAGTAATGCCTTAGCATTGCATCGAATGCATCATTATCTTCATCAATATTAATGAGTCATTAGGATCTTGCCGCAGCTATTTCGGATCACGAGTGGTCAGATAAGTAGATTGGGCCACAATTCAATTTAAGCACCCTTTAATTGAGTTTTAACATTAACCAAACCTGGGCCACGTGTGTTTATTAACATTATAAATAAACTTATTCGATGGACAAGGGTAAGTGTACAAGTTCGAATGAGTCATTGTACAATATTAATCTTTGATTTTATGGTATTTAGAAAGAAACGTTAAATTTATTAACCTGAATAAAACATACCTTATAATATAATACCTTAAAATTAATTCAAATAAAAAACTAACCAAATCAATCTACGGAGAATTTGCATCTTTATGACATGATGCCAAGAACGCTGGCCGAATTCGTGTTGAACAGCGATTGCAATTCTCCGTGGGAAATAGGAACCATTTATTTTGAAAAGCGGGGCTGTTTGTTTGAAAAAAAAAATAAAAATAAAAAGGTTGCATTTAGGGGTTAATATCAAATTACTAATCAGTTTAATTACGCAACGATATTTTGACGATCGGAATGGCGCAGCGCACGTTTGATACGCAGCGGGTTCCGGTTTCGACTCCCCGGTAATGCAAATATCTAAATAGTCTGTTATGCATTGTCTCTATTATAATTTCTTGTATGTACACAAAAATAATAGTCTGTTGCTATATGGAGAAAGGAAGAAAATATCATAAGAATTTTATTTTTACAGCTCTTCTTCTCCAAATCTTGAAATAACCTTAGAGTAAGCTTGCATTACTGACTGGAAGAAAAGCATCTGATGTAATAAAACTAACATCCGTTCTCAAATCGCCAAATCTATCCTTTTCAAGTGGAATCACTTGGATTTCGGAAACGCAGACCGCATTATTACAATTCCAAGTTTGAATCCAAAATTACTTCGATTCAAAATTTTATGATTTCTCTGACGTCAACGAATAAAAGCCACATTGGCTTCTTGCCAGCTGATAACTTGCTTCAAGCACTCTGTATTTGAGGTCAACGAACCTTTAACATTTCAGCAGCTCTACGTTTCGATAAGTGCACGAAATGCCGAGGTTATTGCCAAAATAAACTCTTAGAGAGTTCATCTGGTCATCGATATTTGCGATTCTCTACCGATCGCTATTTTGTTTTCCAAATAATGAGAAATGATATATGCCGTACAAAAACATCTATAACCAAATTCAATTAAAACAGTCTCACAGTTACTTTTAGTCAACACTACGTTTAGGTATTGCAATAACTACATTTTTTGTACTTCAAATCTATTTTTAACTCAATTGTTGTAAGCATTGTTTTAGATATTCATTTATTTGTATTGTTTATTGTTTCAGACAGATTCAATAAACTGAAAGTATGACGCATATTACGTACATATAGAAAAAATATCTGTTTGTAAATGTAAACTTAATGATAAAAACAATAATATGTAACAATATTTCAACTCTCAAATTTGGTATAGTGAACATTTCACTACACTCCTTACTGGCACATAAATAAATAATTACGGTTATTAAAAAACAATCAACAATGTTCCGTCTTTTACTACACTATTTTGTAGCGATATCAAAGAAACCAGCTATTTTAGCGTATCGCTAACGATATGTAAAGTAATATTGATTGTGGCCTGACCTTGGACTGGTTTTGACTTGGGTAAAATTTTCATGACGTTTTCATGGCATTTCATGGCGTTTCTATACCTCGTGTGGTATCTTAGACGAGCGATCTTTTTATTACAAATGATTAGGGGCCTCCTTATGGACATTACGATGTTAAATATTTGTATGATTGGTTCTTATAGTCTTCTGTAGCAGATCTATTACAGTAGATGACAGATGACACAGAAACACTTTTCTCACCAATAATTTGATAGGTTTTGGAGTAAATCCAATAGACGTTGAAATATTTCGTATGATTGGTTTTTTACTTTTCTGTAGCAGATTTATTAGAGTAGATTAAGCTGTATGAGACAGAAACATTTTACTCACCAATAATTATGATAATGATAAGTTTTTGAGTAAAACAAATACGTCTTAACGTCACGTAAATCAGTTGAGAGCTTACGGCATTTTTTTTTTATATATACCTGAAAATAATAACTGACAATAATGTTTTATATACTCATACCCACATCCTAGGATTGTCTGTTCGGGAATCAAACCTGGAACCCTTGGCTTGCGGTTCAGTAAGATGACCGGCGTGGCACCCGGGTCTTCTAATTTTAAATATACCGTCTTGAGAATGTTAACTACTTAAAAACTAAAACTAAACTAAATAAAGAAAGCATTAACAAAATAATTATATATAATTATTCATTATGCTCTTAATCTTGTAAGGATTCCGTTTACAACGAATCTTATTATTCGTAGTAAATTCACGTTTATATCACCGATCTGTATGGTCAACGGGTTTTTTTCTTCTACAGTAATAACCGAATTCATTACGAACTTAAAAAGAGTATATTGTAAACTCTGTCAACAGGAAAAAATATTTTCACAGGAAATTATCTTCAGAAGTATTATCGCTTTCATTTTTTACCAGAATATTTATTTGAGTTATTACATTGTGATTATGATTAGACAATTCAGTTACCAAGTAGATATATTTATTACTATTTAAATGTTAATGTCTCTGATGTATTATTTTATCTTTTTCACCATAGAGTTTCATCAGGCTTCAGTTTTATTAAGAATGGTAATTATGGGGCAACCACGTCTTTTAAGTAGCGTCGGACACGGGAGTTGGATGGGTTATCGCCGGTGACAACATTTTGTATGCGCTTTCTTACAAGGACATTTAATTAAGAAAAATATATTTAAAAGATAATTAGTCGTTATTAGATTTATCGATGATCGATAGATGGCCGTCGTTAAATTTTATTGAAGTTCCAGGCGTTTTGAAAGACAGACAGGGAGGCCTAATTTAATCTGCATCCGCAAAAAACTCTGGAGTAGCGTGGTAGAGTATACCCCAATTGTACAGAGAGACCTGTATAGAACAACGGGACATAAGGATAGAAGTCAATGAAATAATGTGATAGATAAGTTTAATTCAATCTAACACATATTAGGATACTAAGCGGCTCACTAGCCGATTGTTTACACACATGATATTTAGATACTAGATTACTTAATAGACGATTGTAACTACGACCTCAACAATCGAACTATTACACTCCATTAGCGCGAGTGTAGTGCGCTTGACTTTGAAAAGGTGCAGTTAGAAAAGGTTAATAATGTTTGATACATTAGTAGAAGCTCTCAAATTTCAAGGTAAATAATACAGACTGCTAGTCAGCAACAGATGTTCATAACCAACTCTCTATTAGATAATAACTCGTTAGATCCTTCAAAAAGGCCTATCTGTAAAGCCTCGTGATCGTACAAAGGTGTGAGAACTATAGTTCGACCGGGGAGGTACCACTACCGCTCTAATAATCCGCCGTAAAGTATTACTTGCGTTTCGATTGGAGAGGTGCGGTTGCCGGCTACACTTTGAAGCGAGGTGACCATCTTAGTCCTCATGAGTGTCTATGTTCGAGCTCAGATTAGGACCTGAGTCGTGTTTGTGGTTGTGGTGGTGGCTGCGACTACTTAACATTAGGTGGTTTGCATGCTCGTTTACTACTCTTATTACATAAAAAATAGTTTATTATATTTCACAACATACTCAATAGCTTCAATTTACTTTGGCCTTTGAATAAATCTAACTGAATAGAGAATACAATGTAAAGTATGTTGTAACTGATATCTTAAATAATCTGTAACACTGGTCGCAAAGTAAATCTTATCTTTGAATGCCGCAGCTTTCGTATGAAGCTAAATGTATTACTTACTTTATTTTTTTACTTTATCAGCTTTGACTGACTGGACTGATTGTAAGGTTTTTTTCTATATATCAAATGTGAGCATGTAAATTTATGTGAAATTTTAGTGGAGTCATTATGAGTAGTAAGTAATTATTCTGCATAATAGAAATACGTATGTAACTTTTTCGGTTTTGTACAACTATGTTTAGCTCTTGAATACTTTTCATTTCCTATTAATCCTACCAATATTATAAATGTGACAATGTATGTATGTTCCGTTCTCACGTCAAAACGGCTAAGCCGGTTATGATGATTTTTAACATAGTAAAAGATTAGACCTTGAAGACAGACATAGGCTACCTTTCGTTGCAAAAATAAAACTTCAAGGGTTTGAAATAGGTGATAAAATTTAATTTAGGGATTAAATATTTTTTTACATTTGCTTCCGTACTATATTGTAAACTTAGCGAGAAAGGAATTTTGGAATATGCATTCCTCGGGAAGTAAAAAAGAGCGTGTTAGATGAAATTTTAATGTGGGCAAAGCCGTAGACAAAAGCTAGTATGTTATAAAAATATAAATCATGCGTGTTAGCTGCACTAGATTGTAATTTTTTTAAATATGACTTCAACTAATAATTTCAGTACAAGAAGCGCAAAATATTACGCGGAGAGGCAATATCATATATATATTATCTCATTTATCGTTAACGATTTTACTCATAAAGTTTTCATACCGCGCGATAAATATAATAAACGTTTCTTAAGGATTCGGTAAAAAGTAATAAAAGCTGACAGGTGAAGCGGATTACGGTGGTACTATCGCAGGATCTCGAACACCTACACGTCATTGCGACCTTTGAACCAATCGGTCATCGTACCCCAAACATTAGCGTGACTCAGTTAATAAGTGTCGTCTGCTTTGGGCAACATTATTGACACTAACGAGTAAAGCATCCGGCGGGAAACTGTAGTGTGGATGACGTATCGTGTTACTTTTAAACAAATAAAGGGGATAACAATTAGGGGCCCGATTCAGGAAGTCCGAGTTGATTAACCAGTTGGTGTTTGAACATACCTCAAAAAGACTAAAATGAAACAAAGTAAATAAAAACTAAAATCAATATCAACATAATTATATAAAAACCAAATCCTAATAATGAAGTAATGATTACGGTTTAACAAAATTGTCTAAGTATCTTATTATCACCATCATCACATATCTATAGTGTATCTGAAAGACTACACTCTGATTTGGATTAAAAATTATTGTATTTAATTAAAAAGGACGACATTGCTTCAATTTCATAAAAAATATGTACATAACGTCATTTCTTTCCTATCGTGTTGTGCCATTTGTAAATAAGCTTAAAATAAGCCTATCACAACAGATGCTGATAGGACCTCTGAGTATAGATTATAGTTATTTCATGTATAAATTAGTCGCGACGTTTGTTTTTATTTAACATGTTTTGTATATGAAAGTTTGTAGAAAAGATGTGGTTGCCGGATACACATTATTAGAGGCGACCATCTTAGTCTTCAAGAGTAGGAACGGCCTGCATGCCCGTTACCTACTCTTTCATAATAAAAAAACAAAGATCGCAGAATAACATAAACATTTGCATAACCGTCAAAAGTAATTAAGTAATGAAAGCGTGTCTAGGATTAAAGAATTTATATCAAATGCAAATTTGGCACGTACTTAATAATTTTAAAATTTTGTCTGAGTTTGAGTTCTAGTAGAAAATGCTATTAGCAATTAGTCTAATTTTTGCATAACTTTTTATTTAAAAAAGTGGTACAATGTATATAGCACACATATTTTGCATATATTTCTTCGTGAGCATGGTTTATTATGTATATAAAATTACTTGTAAGCTTAATTACCGACACGGTTTAATTAGCTTAAGTTTTAGTTTAGCTACGTTAAAACATATCAAGTTAATTGCTAAGTGTTTAGTATATAGTCTCAGAAATGGGTGGAAGTGGCCTTGATGTATCCTACTAAGGGTTAAAATACTATGTTCTTGCATATTATTGTGACTGTCGTAAAGCTTATGAGGTACTTTTGCTTTAAATGCTGTTTAGGGTAAACTAACATTTCGTCATCTATTTACATTTCAAAACCTAGTTTACATTCATGCATGTCGGATGTTCGCGGGTTCAAAAAGTATGTTTTTACAAATTATAATAAGGGTCCTAAAGCTTATTAGGGCTATTTATATCTATAGGCCTGTTTAAGCATAACAACTAAATTCCATTTGAATACATGAAGGTTTTATGAACTATTATAACTGGTTACAACTTTCTTAATATTAGATATATGACTTATATTAACTGGTTTCTGTTAGCCATCTACGGTCTACCGTTTAAATTAAATTGAAATTACCCATTGTTACCGCCTCAGCGACATATCAGTTCAATCTTTAAAAATTTAAATCTGAATTTTTAAAGGTGGCAGAGCCGTTAGAGCTCGCCCTGGGCGGCACCACCGCCACC
>DWON01011652.1:0-10064 GCA_018251015.1 Phocides pigmalion okeechobee
AGTGGTCACTGCAGCCCATGGACAACCACGTCCAATCTCAAATAGAACAGAAGTTCTATATAAGGATGGACGCGGATACGTTCCTACTCTTGAGGACTAAGATGGTCGCCTCCAGTAATGTGTATCCGGCAGCCACACCTCCCCAACGGAAACACAATACATGAAGAATATGTTGTTTTACGGCGGGGTATGGGGGTGGCGTTAGTGCCGCCCCGGGCGAGCTCTAACGGCTCTACCACCTTTGTTACCTACCACCAATTATACAAAATTCACAAATATTATTGTATTATACAAAAGTAAATCGTTTTCCAGGTGTTAATTTTTTTGTCCTTTAACGCAATACCAATTAATTTAATCTGTGTATTCAAACTTGATACACAGACAACCAATGGTCGTAATCGATTATGTATTGTTAGGCTATGTAATATTGGAACTGATAAATGTCCAACAATAACTATAGTAAAGATAACCTTTTTTATAGAATACATTTTCAAATAACGTCTTTCTTACAAGTATTTTTGGTGAAGATTAACGCTGGTACATAATAAGTACCTAAAATAAACAAAACCACTCTCGAACCACTAGATGCTTGTTACCTCTGAGATATACAAAGACTACGTCTAGATTTGTACATTAAAATTTAAAACTGGATCAAAGGCATCATGTATTTATTATTTCAAGATCGTACATCAAAAAGTTATTATTGAATTTTAACCGGAACTACGTCGATTTTAAAATTTATATTGCAATTTATTTATCGGCTCAAATCCGTTAACAAATATTTATGTTAGGTATGTTTTAAAACATGTTTATTTTAAAAATGTACCATATTTTAGAGGTATGGTAACTTTTTCATGTGCGAAGACGAGTATATAAGTTAACAGATCTTAAATGATTTCTGCAGGCTGTTGATATCTACGTTCAAACTCAAATAGGATGAAGGTCTGTCTGAGGTCGTACGTACTGCCTGTACTACGTCGACGGTGTAAAAAAAATAACATAATTAAATCAGTACTTTTCACGTGTAAGAAACACAAACAAACGGACAACTTACTACTTATATATAATATAAAGGATAGGGGCAAGGATAAACGATAGTTTTTACACTTAACACTTAAACTGCGGCTCTCATATAGGTGTTAGATCGTGTCAGTATTGCGGGAGCTTAAGCTGGAACTCATTTCTCTAGACTAAAGATACGCTGACAGTTCACTTAAATATTGTATTTTTAGCATCTGTATATCATCTACAAACACAGACGTAATGACCGTTCTCGTCTTGTAGCGTCGACGTATACACAGCAATTTGTTCACCCGTAATCCATACAGATGTACTCGTACAACACAGGTGTACAATACAGGTGGTGTACACAGAAAAGTGTTAATATAAATCTTAAAAAAGTAAGCGATAGTCCTAACTAGTACAAAGTACTAACTGTGAGGTTTCTTGGGCCCAGGGTCAGTTTCTACCATCCTATGCGGGCAGGCGGCGGTGTATGCTCGCGGTCGCTTGGACTACCACGACGTTACTGGTTCGGGGTTCGCTTCCAACGGCGATTGGCTCGTCTGTAACAAATAAAATAAAAGAGGTGACATTTCAGTCGTACTAATACTTACTACTTAATACCTTCCACTCTAAATGGGAGACAAATCATTTTTATGACAATTTTAAAGCACTGTCTTATAATATTATTTGGTAACCCTGATAATACGTTTGACAAAAAAATATTTCAAGGTTTCTGAACGTACAAATACCTATATCTACTTTCCACTCTAAAGTCCGAGTTCGAATGCAAAAAATCTACTTTGAAACCACCATATTTTGCGACGTTGTTGGTCATTGTTGCCACTGGCTGCCAAGACATTTGATAAAACATAAAACATCTTAAATATTAATAAAAATATTCGCCACGCGATTCATTATTTGAAATTGTTTAAAAATAAAAAATAAAACTTCCTTACATACATTAATTTATTCGTTTATTATTTATGATATCACTTGCATCAGTATTCACAATGTCAAGGTCAAAAATAACGTAGCTTAGTAAAAAAAACAGCCATTCGCGTTCTATCTTGGCAAAATGTTCTAATTTTAAAACTTCAATAGCTTTTTATGACGTTAGCATTGAAATTATTTCATGAGCGTCGGCCGTAAAACGAAAAATTCGTGCTGCTGGCAACTTGCAAAACATCCCTTGTGTAAAATACAGATAGGTGTGCGCATTCATCATTTATAATTTGTAATATATCCACGATGCTCTCTTAAGTGGCTGTAGAGCTAACTTTTGTTTCACATAGATTTGAAGAAGTTTGGTACGATTTGAAAAAGTGTACATTTACAAGCGAGGAGATCATGTTAGGCCCTCGGATATAATACTTAATCGTCAGGACGAGCAATATACCTATTTACGTATGATCACAAACAGAAATTCAGCACTCTTTGAAGTTGGATGTGGAGGTCCATTTGCAGCAATCTTTCATTATAAGCCTCTACCTTTGCTTCCTACTATAATAAATTAAAAATCGTTAAATTTAAGTAAGCTTTTATTTGCCTCTTATAAAAGACCTCTGTATAAACAAATTATTTTAAAATAAATGACATTTTCAAATTGAATACATACTCGTATGTGTCACGAAAATCGTTCCAAAATTAAATATGAATCGGTAAAGTTTCATCCCGTTACAAGCGCCATATTGTCACGTGATAAATACAATAAACAAACAAAATCACACATTATAATTAATTCAACCGTGTCACGTTCTTAGATGTTAAAGTATCATACATACATATTTTTCCGCGTAATAAAAACTCCATGGTCAGTGAAAATCGTCGTACGTTGCAAAATTTTGATATTATCTACGACGCAGATATTTTAGCAACCGAGTGTTCCTCGCGTAAAAGATTAATTAGAATTTTACACAAGCAAAGTATGTACGTAATTGGTATCCAAGTAAACATTAATGATTTTGACTGTTTCTCTGATCCATTTCTAATAGTATAGGTTTTAGTGCTGTTTAAAAATGTTATGGTGCATAACCATAAAATGTTATTTAAATACGTTATACAACGAATAAAATAAATAATGGTTAAATATTATAAAGCAAAGTCAGCCTTCGCGTCTGTCTGTCTGTTCATGATAAACTCAAAAAGTACTTGACGGATTTTCTCACGGCTTTCAACGACAGTTAGCGTGATTCCTAAAGAAGGTTTTGATATATAAGTTAAGTTTTTTTTTTTTGTAAATTGGCCGAGAAATTAAATTCAATAAAGTAATTCAGTCGCCGTCCAAAATACATGTTTCTAATTGTGTATAAATACAAATATTAAAAAAAAAACTTAATTTTCCTTACTTTTTAGTGTTTCAAACCTAAAAGATTGATATTAAATCAGCTAGCTCTTAAGTCCTATGCTTTGGTTGAATACTACCTGCGTCAGGACTTAATTGTCGTCCTTGACTATAATTTGGTACTTATCTCGTCTGGGATTGTCTAAACTAAAAAATACTTCCATCACTACATAATTACCGTTTCATTGGGGTTCAGCCGTATATACGAAATCCAAGGTCTACGTCTATGTGTGGTGGAGTGCTATATCATATAAAATTAAATTGGGACAATTTTCGACTACTACGATGAGGGCAAAATCTGTTAATTTTCAAAAATGTTATAAAGCTTTAATTCTCTTTTTTTGAAAGTCGATTAAAAAATCGTCATCATTGTGAACTCATTACTGTCCCTCTGCTTGGCACGATACCCCTCTCAGAATGGTCTCTCAGCTAGATCACGCTGCCCAAGCACAATAGACAGATGACATATTTTTGGAGATTGTTGAAAAAAGTTCTCCTTTCAGATATGTAGGTTTTGTATGCTTTTGTTAGCTGTGATATATGTGTGTGTGTAAGTGATAATTATTTTTTAATACTTCATAACTTCAAAAAATCAGAGGGAGCCAGGAACAGAAACTCCAGACCCCCGGATTCCCCAGAGGTATCTGACCTAAATGGCATATTCAAAGACAATAGTAAAATATATAAAGAGTAAACAAGTTTCGTTTTTAGTAAATAAATGTTTTGTCACTAGGAAAAAATCATAGGTTAGATTTGCATCTTCCGTTGACGATAATCCCCGCATATAAATGTAAATTACCTACACATATTTGGTACAGGAAGTTAACAAAATATTGGCAAAAACAACACTTCCGGAGCAGTATATTTTTTTTTTATTTACTATAAAATATTTTATTATTTTCTAAGTTAATTTTACACTAGTTCATACAAGTAGATTATGAGAATAAACTTACTCGAAATTGCATATTAACGGAAACAATACCGGACTGTCGGATATTTTCTTATAGCCTACAGATTAATAACAACCGGGAACGACTTCACGTGCCCTTCGAAGTACGGAATTGCACATAAAATATTTCCACTAATGGCAACCCATAAAATAATGGCAAACGCTCCACGTTGCTTTTCTTTGTATACCATATACGATAGACGATGACGATAAATCGTAAGATGATGGATACTAAGTAAACTTGCATAATAAAACGGAGTCCAACGATCTCATTTTCAAATTATCCTGGGGCCAATTATTGCTTCCTCGAATTAACGTTCGCTCAGGTCAGTTGACCGAACAAGTGATTGGCGAACGTTACAAGCCTATAATACATCAACCAAAAGCATCATCACTGACGTTTTTGGTTACTATACTAAGAAAAATTTGTTGCTTTTTTTTTTTGTTTGAAGAGTGATAATAATACCTTCCGCAAATTTTCTGCATCCACCCAGGGTTGACTGGCAGAGAATGCCCTCAGGCATTAAGTTTGCCCTTTTGTAAAATTTCTCTTTAAAGAGGTGATACAATAAATCATTCAATAAATAAATAAATAAATACAGCATAATAATACATAATCTATCATCACACACATCACAGTATCATAATCACAGTCTGTACATCCAGGTGTACAGACTGTGTCCACAATTTAAAGAAAATTAAATCAGTAATTTTCACGTGAAAGAGATAGGAACAAAAAATGTCACTACAGTCCATGGTTATCCGTTGAACCTCAAACAACGATGAAGCCCTGTTTGAGCTTATATTTTACCGCGTTGCTATTCCTGAGGACTAAAGGTGGTAGAGCGTACACATTATTGGAAGCGACCAACTTAGTCCTTTAGAGTATGAACGCAACCGCGTCCATCCTTAAATAGAGCTTCTGTTCTATTTGAGATTGGACGTGGTTGTCCATGGGCTGCAGTGATCACTTAACATCTGGTGGCCTACATGCCCGTTTCCGTCTCTTTCAATATAAAAAAAACTAAAATTGCTATGCAGGGAAGGAACAAACCGAAACGAATCCGTCATAACTCTTCTGTTTCGGATGGAGAGGTGCGGTTGCCGGCTACACTTACAAACGAGGCGACTTAAGTCTTCTTTGAGGTTGTATGTTGATATCCATGGGTTCAGAATAAAACAAAATCCATTTTTTTTAATTAATTTCAAACAATCAGCCCTATGTTTGAACCACACTGCCGGTGACAAGAGGGCTGGTGCACATCTCGCACAGAGAATTGCAGTCTTAATTCAGCGTAGGAATATGACCAGCGTTTTTGACATGGACATACATGGGCATAGACTCTCTTCAGATTGTTTAGTTTAAGCTTTTATTATAATTTCTTTTAATTTTTATTTTTAGTTAAAATACATATTACAAACTATTTTATGTTTATTTCGTGTATTTGTATATTATATTTCATAATATACTAACTACAAAACACATTCAAAAATTCGGTTCTGTAAATAAAAAAATAAATAATCAGTAAAAGAATACAAATCTCACATAAAATACGAAAAATACTCCGTTCAGAAACATTTATGATATTGATGGAATAATTTTGTAAATACATCATTAACATTAAATTTGCGATGATATTTGCTTTTAGTAGTCTTTCGACCTTTGTTTTATACTAAATCCCAATCCTAGATGCCTATTGTTTGAGAACATGCCAACAGCAGTGACAAACGTATTTAGTAACGCATTAGTGTCGATTAGTGTTCTACCATAAAGTAACGAGTATTGTACAGCCGCAGTCAGATATACATACATAGAATATAACATTAGCTATTGTTTATTCTAGTTTTTTTATATATGAAAACTAGCGACCCGGCTTCGCTCGTGAAATAGAGTTAATATTTACGTATATTATTTTTCTTTCATACATGTATCCAGTACCTAGTTGCAGAAGCTAACAATTAGAAACATCTATTTCGAACGACGACTGAATTACTTATATTACTTATATTGAATTTAACAATTTAATTTCTCGCCCAATTTACAAAACTTAACTTATTATGCACCAAAACCTTCCTCGGGATTCACCCTACCTGTTGTTGAAGAGAGAAAATCCGTCCAGTACTTTTTAAGTTTATCATGAATGACAGATAGACGCGACGGGGCACTTTGTTTTATAATATTTAGGGTTTGATGTTAGTGGCTGCAGCCTTTGGATATTCATGAACATAAAGTCTGAAACAAAACTGAAGCCTATTTCAAGTCGTAGGCATGCGTTGCTACTTCCGAGGACTAAGACGGTCGCCTCATTCGGCAACAGTGTAGTCGGCAACCGCACCTCTCCGGCGGATTAACAGTCCACAGGGGTATTGTGATTGTTAATTTAGCCTTTATTATGATAAGTTTTAACGTATTCCATGTTAGACTTCTAATTATTATTATTAATGTAATTTAAACTTAAATTAAAATAATTGTGGAAAATTAAGAATAAATCTGTTCAAATGGAGATCAAAGATTCCGTTACATGGCCAGTTACATACAAGTCAAGGTAATATAAAGTGTTGTCAAATATGTTTAGTCAACCAAAATATCACAGGATACCTATTTTCATGTGAAAAGAATAGCAATCGAGCGTGCAATCCACCTTATGTCATAGACGCAGCCCATAGACATCCACGTACAACCACAAACACGACAGAAATTCTACCAAAGCCCGAACGTAAATACGTATACTCCTGCGGACTAAGACGGTCGCCTTACTTCAAAATGTAAGCGGAAACCGCACCTCTCCAACCAAAACAAGAAATGTTTTACGGCGGATTATGAGGGCGTACCTCAGAAGGTAATCAGAGGTTATCGATAGTTAATCCAAGAAGATTTTATAAGCTACAACATCGCCAATACTGAGACAGCCGTCGTTTCGTTCATTAATATTAATGTGTGAATGAACGAATGGATGATGACATTTTGTTCTATAAGTTGCAGTAGAGGCAGGGACTGTAATAAATATTTTGCAGTTACCATCTAACAAGGTATAATGTTACATTATACATTAGTTGTGCCACGCGGTATCACGCGCTATGAACCCGTCCCACAGTTACTGACAGTTACGACGTGGTGGCGCGCGTATCCGAGTGGAAACACTGGATGAGATTGTCACGGGGCTGTCGCGCCGTATGTACGAACGTGCCGAACAGCGGTCGCTATCTCCGGGGGGATACCACCGCCGCCCTCATAATCCGCCGTAAAGCATTACATGTATATCGGTTGGAGAGATGCGGGTGCCGGCTACTATTTGAAGCGAGGCGACTATCTTAGTCCTCAGGAGTGGCAACGTATTTACGTTCAAGCTAAGATAGAATTTTGGTCGTGTTTGGGGTTGTACGTGGATGTCTGTGGGCTACAACTACTTAACATCAGGTGGTTTGCATGCTCGTTTGCTACTTTTCTCACATAAAAAAAGACAAAATAACGTTTTTATATGTTTTTGATATCTGTTTAGAACCATAACGGCAGTATATTAGAGCGGCTGTGGTACCACCCCTGTCGAACTATAGTTCTCCCACCTTTACAGATTAAATTGAGCTTTGGGGCCCAAATCTTGTGGGGCCCTGGGCACGGGACCCGTATGCCCTTGTGGTAAAGACGGCGCCGCAGATTACGCAGCATGATACACAAATATGCACAACGAAGGTGTAGGTGTATTACTGAATTATAGACTACAGTTATGTACTACGGTTAAACTTAACCTTTCTCAAATGTTAACCGGTCAGGCGCGATCGCATGCTTCTAGAACGACGAATGACGTGGAGTAGATTTTTCTTAAAAACATTTTCGCGCGCGCGCGATTCTTAAAAAAGCGGAAGGTG
This sequence comes from Phocides pigmalion okeechobee, assembly GCA_018251015.1. Classification (NCBI taxonomy): domain Eukaryota; kingdom Metazoa; phylum Arthropoda; class Insecta; order Lepidoptera; family Hesperiidae; genus Phocides; species Phocides pigmalion. The sequence goes on from DWON01011652.1 coordinate 8,163, forward strand.
GCCATCTGATAGTTACCGGTCTGCAGCCCATGCGTTTAACCTAAGGGGCAAAATCTTCTGTGAAAGTGAAATGAATTTATTTTGTATACACCTAAAAGAGCACTTAAAATCTGTCAACGACAACATTTTTAATCTATCATAGTTTTGGGGGGTGGATGGTTTTTTTCTTCACGTGAAAAATACATTCGTAGATGCTTTTCCCCATCCAGTTATTATTCATAAGTTAGACAGATCTCAGAGTCTCAGAACCTCCAAGATCCATTTAGAAAATATTAACTTAATTTTTAGCTATTTAAATAATTAACTTTATTATAATATGGAATACCTTAAACTTAATTATAATGAAAGCGTCAGACCGGTCACCGCCCTTAACGGAGAGCAAAGGTGTAGGTCAATCATCATCATCATCGATCCGCTAACCATCCGAAAGCTCCTCCTTAACGCTGCCCCACAACCACAGTACGGATACCTCTCGCGATGTGAAGCGAGCCCAGCGGGACCGCAAGCAGACGAGTCGCTTGAGCCCGCGGGCTGTACCACTCACCGGCGTTGGGAGGAACCAGCTGGCGGACGGCGGACGCACCGGGAATTGATCATATCGGAGGGATTATCACGATATACCCATATCTCATACTATAGTTAAGCCGGGGTGCAACCCCGAGTAAAGGCCCGGGAAAAAAGGGTTTACCTCGAGGCCTGTATTCCTCCGCCCAAAGAGGGTAGGACGTCCCCCGATGATGATGAGGTTAATGAAAGCCTAACCTAAGTAATCTACAGGACTTCGTACCCATACGGTAAGTTGCCGAGAACATTAACCGCATTACCATGCTGAATAGCGATCGCAATCCTCTATGCAAAACAACCATCCCTCTTGTCACCAGTAGCGTCGATCAAACTAAGGATTAATTATAATTGTTTAAACATTTTTTTATTAATCAGGCAATTTAACTCCACAACCGTAATTAAAAATACCTAATTAACTAATTAACCTTAGTTACGTATTTTTAATAAAGACGTTAAATGAAGCATCTCCACAGTTTTCCTTGTGATGAATGTATAGCGGCAGAATGTGAGCGTCGCCTTGGGGAGATCTGTGCGGCGCGCCTTTCTTCCGACGCCAGGAAGGTGGAAGGTGGAAGGTTAAGGGATTTGTGTCAAAGTGGAAACTTGCAGTCCATCTCTGGCCTATAATCTTTGTCGGACGAATAATTGGAGCTGTATCACCGTCATAGACATATGTGAAGTAAAGTGTTCAATGCAAATGCCTATCTTCCCGTCGCCCTATCTTCACTGCATCATTCGCCAAAGATTGAGGTTCCATCCGCTTCAACGTGCCACCTGGTGGGCATCCACCGTTCGGTTTCTTGGAGGTATTCTCTGAACGCTGTGACATGGGATTCTTCAAAAAAAGCTCTTCTTGAAAGCCGATTCTTCTTCGAATCTTAGATATCTTCTTTTCAGATTTAGACTGCATAGCATGTTTCCTAGAGTACACAATTTGATTTTTTTTTAATATAATTGAATTTTTTATGTAAGAAGAGTAGCAAAGGAGCATGCAACCCACCTGATCTTGAGTAGTCGCAGCTCATAGACATCCATGTACAACCACTAACACGACTGAAATCCCATCTGTATCTGTATCTGAGCTCGATCGTAGATACGTTGCTACTCCTGAGGACTAAGATGATCTCCTCGCTACAAAGTGAGGCCAGCAACCGCACCTCTCCAACCGAAACACAAGTAATGCTTTACGGCAAATTATGATAGTGGCGGTGGTACCTCTACAATCGATTTTTTTTATTGTGAAAGAGTAAGAAACGAGCATGCAGGCCACCTGCTGTGAAGTGGTCACTGCAGTCCATGGACAACCACGTCCACTCTGAAATAGAACAGAAGTTCTAT
>DWON01011653.1:0-10042 GCA_018251015.1 Phocides pigmalion okeechobee
TCTGCGATTTTGTCGACCATGAACCCTTGAAATATTGTTTCATGTCCCTCTATACAAAACAAAGCACACGCGCAATTTATCAATATATCGCTCGTGCAAAACATACAACGAAAAGTTTAACAACTTGGACATTTTCAATGCCCAATTGGCAAATATAAGAGGGTCTTGACACTGGCTTTATGCTTGAGATCGCAATGTAACATCTCAAGCATTTTTCTATTTTTATTGTCTATTTTTTAACCCCTTAATTTTCCTTTCTTTGATGTTCTGCTCCCTAAAGTTCTATCAACATTAATTTGTCTATGCATAAGTTATTGGAAACTTTGCTGATCTATGTATTTATGTAACTGAACTCTGTTATCTGTACAACAATTATTGTTTGTTTCCCAAATATAAATAAATAAATAAAAATAGATTTTTGTACTGTCGACAAAGATTATTAAAATGCCTTAGTTTAATATTAATGAACTAGAAATTCTAGTTTAATGTATGATTAGATTCGTTTACAATACAAAATCTGCATTTAGGGCAATACCGAAGACGATAGCCACGGCTCACATTTTTAAGTATAACTTAGAAACTTCTTAATTAATCACTGTGAAACTGAACCTGAATGCGGCTCAATCTTGTGTCTATAACACAGCAAAATCCTATCAAAATGGACTCAGTAGTTTCGGATTTATAATGAATTAGGTGAACAGATTTGAATTATTTTGTATACTTTACTTGTTTTGAGTTTGGCTTGTTGGTTGTGGCGACGTGTGGGCGGACCGGTCGTGAGTCAGACTCGTAGGTGCGGGTTCGAACCTGGGTGAAGTCATCCCAGTGGGCTGGCAACTTTGAAAGCCAGTCAAGGCGAACTATGTTCCGCCCATAGAGCTAACAAGAAATAGAAACACGTTTAGTTTTTTTTTCAATTAAATTTGATTGTTAATAAAACAAATGACAGTATTTTCCTCCTGCATTTGATCAACGCTCCTGGTGACAGGAAAGCCGGTCTACATCTCTTGCAGACAATTATGTTCGCTATTCAGCACGAGACTATAGCCAGGGTACTTGGCACCCTGCCGTATGGGTACGAAATATAAAAAGAAATCGGTTGTTATTTTCAAAATTTGTTTAAAAGCATGTCGGCCACTTGTAGTAGATTTATAAGTCTCCACTATCCAGTTATGAATGAACTGACTATTTAGGCAGCCATTAGGCTGTAGTGATAGTGATAACAAGGTTTTTTCACTTTACTTAACGTTAATGTCAAAATGTGCGGCCATGTTCTGTAGCCTGTAGGTAGGCGACAACTTTTACGCAACGAAAGGTTTTTGTTGGATCAGGTCAGCGTTGCGAGAGGCACTAAACTAGAGCCTAGTTCTCTAGACTAAACATGCGCCGACAATTCAATGTAATAGTATATTTTAGCATCTGTGTATCATCTACGAATACACAGACGTAATGTCCGCCCCCGGTCTTGTAGCGCCGACGTAAACACAGCACTTCGCCCGAAATCCATACAGATTTGTAATACAGGTGTGCCAAGTAAGACAGCAGTGTTTTGCGCCGCAGGGAAAGTTTAAAGGTTTAACTTTACGTGGGTTAAAAGCAGTGCCATCGCCCGTTATAACAACGATTCTCGATTTATCAAATAACCTATGCCCGCGACTTCGTCCGTTAATGATTGACATAAATTGTGTAAAAATATTTAATAAATTACCACAAAATTTAAAAAACCTGACACTGACGCACTTCAGAAGACAATTACAGCAATGGCTCCTCCTTAAATGCTTCTACAGTGTACAGAAGCTTCTAGTTATTAAGTAGCTCTATATTATCTTGACATTTAGCCATTTTCTAATTAAATTAAATTAATTTCTGTAACATAGCTTCAAATAAACTAATCTGGCATGACATATAAACTGATAATAATAATTAATAATTAAGATTTAACGGAATAGTTGGCATATAAGTAGATAGTAGTTATAAAATAATTGTAATAATAGTAAACATTATATATCTCAATATAAAGACATACAGACAACCAGACAAAAGGATAAACATTGTTTTGGGTTCTCTTGCGTATATAAAGGCACGCATTATGATTTTTTAAATATATTTGCCGTGTACAGACAGCGATAATTTACTGCTTTATTATAATTATGTATAGAAAGGTTTATCTTTGTTAATTACTGTATTTTTAAAAGGTATCTGAATAAAAATGAACTTCATGTGATTTGAAAGCAGAGGTACCTTCGTCCTTTATAACGACGATTTTGATTTATTAAATAAATAAACATGTCTTCTCTCATAGCGCCACCTACCACTCTCTGTATCAAAGGAGCTATGGACACACAAATATACAAACACCCAGACCCAGAACATGACTAAATTCATCATTCAGAAAGTCTGATCGAAAAACAGAATCAGAACTCTTTGGGTGTCTGTCTGTCGTGGGCATATACGAAATATAACAAGTATAAGTAACAAACAACCTTGCAGACTCTCCGCTGTATAAGATCTCTGCAGCTTATGAACATCTAATAAACATGTCCAGCCACAGTGCAGAGCGTTTGATGTTAAATCGTCTCTGCAGCCACGTACATCTACTTTCAACTTCAAACAAGATTTAAGACCCGCCTAAAGTCGTCCAAATGCGTTGCTACTCCTGAGAATTGAGATGGTCGTCGCTTGTAAATGTAGCAAACGCGAATCTACAACTGAAAATATAAATTTAAAACGGATTATGAGTATGGCGGGGGTATCCTTTCAGGCGTACTGTTTGTCTACCTGTGAAAACTTCAGTTGAGTGGAATTCCACTGAATCCAGTCCTGTCTGATTCACTCCATCGCGGGTCGATTCGATGTGGCCTGTTTCAGTCCAAACCAGTTCAATCCGGTTCGGTCTGGTTCAGTCCCCAAAACCTACTCCAGTACGGGTTGATTCCGTCTAATTTGTTTCAGTCTTATTCAGTTCAAACCAGTTCAATCCGGTTCAGTCCCGTTTGTCCAACCCCCAAAACTTACTCCAGTACGGGGTGATTCGGTCTAATTTGTTTCAGTCTTATTCAGTTAAAACCAGTTTAATTCGGTTCAGTCCAGTTTTTCCTATTCCATAACCTACTCCAGCACAAAACGATTCGGTCGCATCTGTTCCAGTCTCTTGCCATTAAAGCCAGTTAAATCCGGTTCAATCCGGTTAGTCCAATCCCAAAAACCCAGCCCAGTATAACCAATAACAAATCGATACGTCCCAAATATTTGGTAACACGAATAGGGCTTAATGGGTCTCGTTCACAGTCCAGGGGTTCGGCTTATCACTACATTACTGCGTAGGTGCCCCTCGCATACAGAATAAGCCAAAAATAGAGACGAATAAATATTTAACACATTATTTTATTTACACATAGTTTTTTCTTTACACACATTACATTTTACATTTTTACATGTGAAATACAATAATTAACATCTTAGAACTAATTAACCTACGACTAAGGACTAAGGACTATACTTAGTACTAAGAGTCCTTGCCCCTGCGGCATGTTGCCCAGGTTAGCGACAGTCAAAGTACAGTTCGACAGAGAAAATATAAAATATGATCGCAAGTCTCATAATCCGCTGTAAAGTAAATTTTGTACTTCGGTAAACTGTGGTTGCTTACTACAAAGCGAGGCATCTACGTACGGCTGTATGTAAAGGTCTATGGGCTGCAGCGACTACTTAACGTACGGTGACCTGCATGTTCGATTGCTACTCTTGTTACAAAAGTTTTTTTACATATTTAAATACTTAATTGATCGTCAAAATACATTTAATCGCCTACTGAGATCACAAATTTGAAATTTGAAATTACACAAATACCTAATTATATATCTGCGAATTTTTTGACCTTAAATCTTTTTATTTATATCTTTTAATTTAAACTAAAGATAAGGTATTCCACTCCCCCTTCAAATGACAATGATGATGATAATCAAACCGCCCGGCAGCCCTATCGCTGACCATCTCTAGTCTCTAAACTATGTCTATGTGTCAACATATTGCTACGTGAGCGATTTATTTTAGACATAACTGGACACTTACTCATTGTTGCTATATTCCCAGCTGCTCGATAAAACTATATCTTTAAAACAAAGTCCCCAGTTGCATCTGTATGTCTTGTCAAGTATTGGACGGATTTTCCCAATCTTCAAAAACAGGTAGGAGTAAATAAATAAATAAAACATAATTGCGTTGCTACGACATTTAGTATGATAAAGTACTGTTTTTTTGATGTGACAACATTATTTTGGCATGAGTTATCTCTAAATGTTATGTACAATGTGCCCTGTCGCGTCTGCCTGTCTGTTCATGACAAACTCAAAAAATAATGTATGGATTTTCTCACAGTTTTCAACAACAAGTAGAGTGATACCTGAGGAAGGTTTAGGTATAATAAGTTAAGTTTTTTTAGTAAATTGGGCAAGAAATTAAATAGTTAAATTCCATACAGTAATTCAGTAATTGTTCGCAATAAACGTTTCTAATTGTTACTTTTAGCATGTAGGTAATAATTGGATACATGTATAAAAGAAAATTAATGTAAATATAAACTCTATTACCCGAACGAAGCTGGGCCGCTAGTGAAGTATAAAACAAGCTTGGCTCTACCTTATTCTACTCTGCAACGCGTAGGCGAACCTAATATTCCCTATTTCCACTCACAATTTTGTCTTTACTGCGGGGACACGTGACAATGACCCCTGTTACGAGGCCTAAAGGAATACATAGCCTATTCTGGCCTATCACAGTCAACCCATGAAGGTTACCTTGTTCCACTACTGACGAGCGTCCGATAAGCTACATAACTTTGACTAAAACTAATATTTTACCGTGACTACGATCCATGCAACTGGTTCGAAGCATCAATCCGTAAATTATGTTATATAACGGGTATAAACGATTAATGATTTTTGATTTTTAATTGCCGAAATTTTTACGCCGTGGCCACGATATATGCAACTGCTTCGAAATATCGACAATTGAAAATCAAAAATCGTTAATCATGAGCACCCGTTACATAATATAATGTATGGATCCCGCGATAATATCAGTTCAAAATCGTATATCAATCCGTAATTTCAGATTTATGTGTGAAATTAAAGTAGCTGGGACAATGAATTTGACCTGATAATAGGTCACTGCTGCATGGATTTAATCCGGTGCATGAGGAGAGATGTTACGAAAGTGATGATATCGGAACCAGAGTTTTTAAATTCCATCATCTTCAACATTATCTAGCCTTTAGACGTCCGCTGGACATTGCTCTCCTCATAAATCTTATATAACCAATGTTTTACGGCCTGTGCCAGACACACCCCAGCGTCTTTTGAGGTTTTAAAATTTAGTTTATCGGAATCGAAACCGAATCGAAGTCGGAAATGTTATCAATCGGAAGTTCCGACTAGTCAAAATTGAAACCGAACTGAAATTGCAGGAATATATCGAACCGGAAGTTCCGACTCGGACCCGGAACTGCACTACTGTAACTTTTGGACCCTCAAGACTAGCAAAGCATATATGAATTAGAGTTTCGTCCCTCGCTGGCAATAGAACTAAAGTCCTACTTTATATGGTATCAACATATGACACGCTTAATGGAATACGGACTCAACTCAAAAAAGACATGGGAAATTGCAAAAGAAGATCTTGCTATGAGAACTTATTCTACTTGTCTATAAATATTATATAACAACGTCCACTATCGCATCCGTCTGTCTGTGTGTTGGAGATAAACTTAAAAATTACTGAACGGGTTTTCTTACGGTTTTCAACATCAGGTAGTGATTCCTGAAGAAGGTTTTAGTTTATTATAAGTTTTTTTTTAATATTAGACGAAAAATCAAATAATCACTGGATGCAAGTATGCGTAGGTTGTTTCACGGTTTTAGAATTATGCAAAATAAACGCGGATGAAGTCGCGGGCACAGCTAGTTGATATATACAATTAAAACTGATATATCAGTGGGGGCGGTAGTAATGCGTAATTTCAATTTAATTCGAACGGTGGACGGTAGATGGCGCTAATAGAAGCCTGTATCTGTATGTAACTCAATTCCGACCTATCTACTAATGGGTCAGTGTTCAATTAGTCATGCGATTCCAGTCTGTCTCAGCCCTCAGATGTATCAACGCATCTATGTGTTACAATCTCGTCCCTCGCTGGCAATAGAACTAAAGTCCTAGTTTAGTTCGTATCAACATATATCCCAATCTACGGACAATATCAACTCATCTCAGATCGTTGGTTAAGATACCTTCGATTGAACAAAGAATGTGGCTGGTGATTGGGTATTTAATGGGTTTGCATGGGCGGCAGTGGCTATCTGGCCTTAAACACATTCTACAATCGTCACATTGAAGCTATTTTGTTCTTGAATAACATTTTAATTACAATAATGAATCTTAAATCTAATTATAATAAAAACCCAACCTTAATATTCTGATTAATGGGTGAAGAAATTATAGTTTGACTGGAGAGGTACTATCGTCGCCCTCATAATCCGCCGTAAAGCATTACTTGTGTTTCGGTTGCAGAAGTGCGGTTGCGTACACTTTGAAGCGATCCGACCATCTTAGTCCTCAGGAGTAGTAACGTATCTACGTTCGAGCTCAGATAGGATTTCAGTCATATTTGTGATTTTACGATGTCTACGGGCTGCGACTACTTACCATCATGTGGTTTGCATACTCGTTTGCTACTCTTATCACACAAAAAACTGAAATAGGACATCCTGTCACATGTTTTTGCAAGATAGAATCTATACATTTTATTTAGGATTGTGGTGAGTAGCCGTTATATAGTAGAAGAAGACGTTACGATTAGCGGATTATAAGGATGGTGATGGTACCTATGGAATTATAGCCCTTCTCCCATCTTTAAACTTAGTACTCTCTACTGCGTACTCGATTGCGATTCTTCACAAAAAGCACCCCATCCACCCTCCAACAGATTACCTCATAACGTTACGTAATTTCATCCCATTTCGATATCGAACCTCTCCCGTCGCCATGGCAACGCGCCAGTACACAGCGCAGTGCGAGGGAGACGGCAACAGTCTCTTTCTACCGCAGTAATAATAATTGAAGAGCCTGCGCCTGGAGCCACGCCCTAGTCTAGCTCGAACAGGGACCTATAGCGCTAGCCTGTAGCACTAGAGACCTAACTGCGGTTTAGTCATTAGTTATGTGTTACGTAAGATTCTACATAATCAATGTTTTAAATGTAACTTACTATATTTTGTAAATTTAGTTTAAATAGGTACTCCTTTCTCTTTTTTATCTTTTTTTTGCGCTAGTAATGTTTAGTAAGCAGTGGAAACTTCACTGATCTTTGTATTCTTAAGTACTATGTCAACCGAATTGTGTAATCGTTTGTTTCTGAAATAAAGAAATAAATAAACTTTTGCTTGTTACACGTGTAAAGAGGCGACATTCTTAGGCTACCAGGTTGTAATGACGGGCGGATGGTGGATCAGCCAACTGTACTAATTTTACATTGTACCCTTGACATTCATTAATTGTTAATCTTTCCGTTTGATTGTATAAATGGTACTCACGATTAATGATAAATAATAAAATGTATGATTTATATGATTACCATTGTACAGTAAAATGTACAAATACCGCTATTATATTAGCTTAAAATCGTATATTCATTAAGTGTATGTTGAAATAAAATATTAGAATTTTTATTTTGTTAGTAGGCTTACGATAAAAGTACACAATATAGTAAATGGTACAAAGACAACGCACAAAACAAGGTTTAAAAGTGAGAGAATAGTACGACCGGGTAAGTACCACTCCGCAATCATAATCCGCCGTAAAACATTATTTGTGTTTCGGTTGGAGAGGTGCGGTTACCGGTTACACTTTGAAGTGAGGCGACCATCTTAGTCCTTAGTAGTAACGTATCTACGTTTGAGCTCAGATAGGATTTCAGTCGTCTGTGGTTTTACGCGGATGTGTATGGGCTGCGACTACTTAACATTAGGTGGTATGCATGCTCGTTTGCTACTCTTCTCACATGAAACAACGATAGCACATTTACCGCCAACATGGTAAATTGCACAAACTGGCACGGTAACCACGTGGGTTAACCGACCACGCCCTGAACCCTGCCTCAGTTAAACTGCGATCCCGGTAGCAGTGAGGCGGGCTGGCCCGGATCCAGACAGTATTGATCCATGGAGCGACGACCTGCGCCGCCCGTACTTACCCGAACTATACACGTAGCGAGACTACCGAAGGGATGTTCGCCCGACAACAGATTCGGATCTCATTTTCTCGTATCTTAAATATTATAAAACAGTCCCCCGTCGTAGGAGTAAGTAAATAAAACATAATTGCGTTGCTACGACATTTAGTATGATAAAGTACTGTTTTTTGATGTGACAATATTATTTTGGAACGAGTTCTCTCTAAATATTGTAAAACAAAGTCCCCCGTCGTGTCTGTCAGTCTGTTTGCAATCAACTCAAAAAGTACTGGACAGATTTTCTCAGTTTTCAACAACAAGTGGAATGATTCCTGAGGAAGGTTTCGGTGCATAATAAGTTACGTTTGTTTTTGTAACTTGGGTGAGAAATTAAATAGTTAAATTAAATATAGTAATTCAGTCGTTGTTCGAAATAGATGTTTCTAATTGTTAGTTTTTGCAACTAAGTAATGACTGGATACATGTATGAAAGAAAAACAATGTACTACCTGAACGAAGCTGGGCCTGGTTGATAGTTGGACATAAATACCAAATGTTAAGTAATCTCTATCGCTTAGAGACATTTCTAGCCATCTTAATAGATCATCTTAATTATTTTCACATTTCACACACACACACACACACATACACACACACACACATCAAAAGATCATCTTAATCATAGATTTCGTTTTCATATATCATTATACGCACCGCGATTATTTTATCAACTCCCTCATTTTTTATACTTTTCGTCTTAAATCCTATCTCTAGGGTCAGTATCAGAAGTCTAAGTAATTTCACACAAAACCAACATAAATAACAACTGAATTATCTTCAATAATCTCTCCCTAAAAAAATGAAAACTTTATGAAATTGCGTTCGGTACTTTTGCAGATTATCGTATTTAGACAGGCGTGGCGAAATCCGTTGAGTTTTAAATCCTATCGCATGGAGACAGACAGACATATTGGTAATTTTTTGTATAATACTAGAGTTGATTGAGACTTCTTTTGCAAAACTTTAGTTTCAACCCTTGCTATAAATTGTATAGTAAAAAGGATTTAAAAAATGATTATTTCAACTATAATTATGTTTGATCATTGCTCAGTTCTAAACTCAGTTCTCAGTTCTCGGTTCTCAGTATTCTGCGTAGATACGTAGTCATACCAGAAACTAGAGGGTCAAGCAGATTGTGTACAACATTTGATGTAGATTAAATTAGTTGTTTGCGTGTAAAAGAAACATAAAGAAATAAACAAACGTGTCACTTTTATAAAATATTAAAGGTAAGTAAAAAACAAATCAAATTAAATCAATTTATTTCCAAAATCTGGTTAACAAGATCTACAAACATTTTGTTTTGACAGTGCGCTTATTCTAATAACAAAAGTGCAAAAATTTTGTAGCATAAGTAACTAAATAAATAAATATATTAATATATAGTTACAATTCTAAAACCGTCAAGTTATGGTGACTTTTACACAATAACGAATGTCAACGAAATGTCAAATCAATTTCGGATATTCTTTCGGTTCCAAACTTTGAGACGGATATAATACGGATATAGAGACGTGCACTGCATACATCACTATATTAAATTTTATACGGATTGAAAACTACGTTCTGTGATTTCAATAACATTACGCTCGAGAGCAAAGTCTGGCTTTGTGCACTAACGAACTGCATTCGAGCTGCATTTTCAATTTAACACATTGACTGCGCCGCACATATGTATCAGAGGTGGTAGAGCCGTTAGAGCGCGCCCGGGGCGGCACCACCGCCACCCTCATAACCCGCCGTAAAGCAACATGTTCT
>DWON01011654.1:0-10063 GCA_018251015.1 Phocides pigmalion okeechobee
GTTTCTGAGTTGGTATGACCAATTTTCGTCAGAAAAAAATCAATAAAATGAATTAAATTTTTGTGTAATGTTATTCAATTTTTTTTAATTGGTTGCGGAGCAACGCGCGCAGGGTACTGCTAGTTTATTATAAAAACTGCTTTAATAATAAGGATTTTACCTGTAGTCGTGTGAATATTTGTTTTGATTTGATTTGAAACAAACAAATTACTATTTTCTTCACTCGCAGAAATAAACGACGTACAAACAGACGACGATATCCACCTCGTATTAGTACAAATGAAACATTTTATTTTCATATCCTGAGACAGGTGGTCGTAATGGTGACCGCGTTTTATTGCCTTTTTATATCTTTATATCGTGTTTGATGTTTGTCTCGTATTTATCTGCTATGTTATTCTTAAGGATGAATACACTTTATGGCGGACTTAAAGTGGCTTTGTAAATATTTGAACGGCTGTAAAGTTTGTCCTTTTCAAATATTTATTTACTTAATATGGATTTGGTTGTGTATATATGTACCTTATTACGTTTTACCACCAATTTATTTAAAATTCGAGTTTATATGGTACCGGGTTTTGTTATTCGCTACCAATCTTCGTCTGTAGCTATAATGTTATTTACCTTCTGTGCCTTGAAATTTTATTATTCTTGTTTTAAATGTTTTTCATTGTGTTGGTGATCAAATGATTGTGAATAAAATGTATTGTATTGTATAAGAGTTCATAAGTATACATACACATATACTATAAAATTCTCCATCTTGAATAATTATAACAAATTAATAAATATACCCATAATAATACGATAATTTGTTAAATATTGTAACAAAATTCATAAATCGCATTTGTTGTCTTGGCAATTTATTGGTTCGATAATATTTGAAATATTTTATTTCAGTCAGTAAATAAGGTTAAAATGAAAATAATTTAATGATAATAAATAAAAAATGCAAATTGAAATAAGGTCAGAATATAAATAATTGTTAATTTAAACGAATTCATACATTATGATTTCTACAACATGTTGGTTAAAAGTTTAGTTCTTACCATAACAAACACTTCTCAGAGTAGTTTCGCTTCGCAGTGAGGACGCAAGTTGTTCCCAACGGAACATCTGGCGTACTTACGTGGAGAGTGCAACTTTCAGCTAAAGACATTTGTATTGTTTAGATGTACGTCATTCATAATACTAATGTTAGCGAATTTTTCCGCTAAATATACACTCAAGTACCGACTATAAAGTGTATAGTAACCGTGTATAAGTAAATAATATAGTAATTGTTATAAGCAGGCCTTTTTTTTTCACTTCTGTTTTGAGGGCACGCAAATTTTCGAAATTTCGTTTTTTTTTCTATTTAGATAATTTTGGCCTATTAAGAAAATCTAAAAATAATGGCAAAGATGGCCAAAGCCGACTTTTTAAAGCCGGTCTTTTAATTTTTTTTTTCAATTTCTTTCTCATTTTAAGTTCTTGTCACAAACTTTTCATATTTTCGAAATTCTTTTTGGTGCACTATGTACCTTCTCATGCACCCTGGTAATATTCGTAAGTGTAATATCCATCCAGCAGTCTTAACGCGTCCACAACTGGACATGGCCTCTCCTTGACGGCGCCATATTACTTAAAGAAGCGATAATATTGACTATATATATTGCGGTCATTGCTCAGTTCCAATATAAATGATTGAAATCTAAAATTACGAGTTCAGTCTTGACCACGAGCCGTGCAAGTGATTATAAATATCGGTAATTAAATTAAATTATCCTTAATAGTTACTCCATAGTCATCAATATAATAATAGCATTATGAGGCATGGCTTATAACACGAATAGGAGGAATACTATAAGGAGTAGGTATGGCGCAGACGCCAGGTACCGCCGCGCATGCGTGGTACGGCGCGGGAGGCGCGGTAGGTGAGACGGCTGCGCGAGCGACGCGCACATGTGGCAGTCGAGAATTGTCTTTGAGTGCGTACGCGCGCGAATGAGCTCTAACAGTACATATTATGTTGCTACTCCTGAGGGCTAAGATGTTCGCCTCGCTTAAAAGGATAGCCGGCAATCGCACCCCTCCAACCGAAACATAAGTAATGTTTTACAGCTGATCATGAGGGCTGCGGCGGTATCTCCCCGGTCGAACTATAGTTCTCCCACCTTTACTACTACTTACTTTCTATCCACACAAGTCGTGGAGACGTCCACTTAGCTACATAATTTATTTGTTAATCTCCGTTGTAGATTGCGGATCGTCGAGGTGTCGTGTCACAAGGTACTCCCGGGGCCCGACCCCGAGCTCACGCTGGACCAGGTCATCATCTCGCCGCCGCGTCTCTACCGGATAGAGGAGATCCCTCGGGACGAGCTCAACTTGACTGTAAGTGATATGGAATATTATGGAACAAACAAGCGCCATTTATGATTGTCATTGCTCCGTTGCTTTGTAATTACTTCAAAAGCTTCAAAGGTAGTCCTGTCAGGTAGTCCTGTGAAATCAAAACTGTTTTATAGTTGATGCATTTTTCTTTTGTATCACATGTGAATTGATAATATGAAGAATATTGCCTATGGGCCTTAAGTGATATACTTTTTACATGACGTTGTTTGAAGTACATATGTGTATTACTTGGCGCAACGCGTTTGGGGCTTGTAGACACCTGTGGTGTATGTACAAGTCTATGGCTTACGGACGAACGCACTGTGTTGTGTTTACGTCGGCGCTACAAGATTGCGAGCGGAAACAACGTCTGTGTACTCGTAGATGATACACAGATGCTAAAAATACAATATTTCAGTAAGTTTTCGGCGCATCTTCAGTCTAGAGAATACAACTCGAGTTTAAAGCTGCTTCCCGCAACGCTGACTCGACGTAATATACGTGCGCGACAGTGAAAATGTTAACACGTGTAGGACCTATGCTCCATTGTTCTTTCAATGTGTGTTGACTAAAAAAACATATTCCCAGGAGTTGGAGATGCTGGTGCCGTGCGCTCACTTCCACAAGCAGGTGTACGCAACGTTCGGCATCCCGTTCTACACGCGCGTCAAGCACCAAGAGCCCTTCCAGGACGTCAAGGATCGCTTGCAGAGGAAGCTCGACATACCCGACAAGGAGTGGGAAAAGGTATAAATTCAAGTTTTGATCTGATCCGATCGATGGCTTTCAGTCCGATGTCTTCCGATTTGATACCTATAGATCGGATCTGAAGCGTTCTCTTTGGCTTTGACTCGATTGGATTAATACCTACAATATACATGTATGTACATTGTATGATTTTAAAGATATTTAATAAAATATGTATTACACGATATGTCCTATTTCTACTAATAATAATATTAATAATTTTCTCTTTACAAATAAGAACTAAACGAAGAGGAAAAAGTAGTAAAAAGTAAAAAATAGAGGAGATAAAATAAGTTTCCTTTTGAGGTTTTTCCTGTGGTTCTTTAAAAATGTGCTATTGAGCTGAATTAGCACAATTTTTACAGCAAGCGATATATTGGTGACTGTTGCAAATGCCCACAGGCGATAGTGATTGCTTTTCATCAAGTGGCCCGTTTGCCTTACATATAAAACAGGAAAATATTTTTTACCAAAACAGAGTTAAATAATATAGTAATACATTGATAAAACACCTTTACAAATGCAAAGCAGCAAATAATTTTCTTAAAATGGGTCTTACAATTGTTGGTTTTTATTGTTCCAGTACAATTTCGCTATAGTGACGAACGGCAGACCTAATTACATAAGTGAAGGAGCGGTAGTAAACATTTTCGACTTCAGACCAAGCAGTAACACGAGTAAGTACAATTGGACATAACACACTCATTCGCACGTACGAGATGCATTGCAACGTTGGCAACATTTCAATCCTTTGAAGAATGCGTGCTAAAATGTAATATAGATCTGTCCCTTCCAGACGCGACGGCGCGGCCGTGGCTAGGGCTCGAGCACATCAACAAGACGCCCAAGCGTTCCCGCGTCAACTACTTGGAGAAAGCGATCAAGATATACAACTGAGACGCTCGGTGAACGTGCTCCGCTGGTCTTGCTGAGGGGCGATTCACGTAGCGGTCGACTTCCTCGCGGTGATACGATTCCTTATACCTCCATCACACGTACCGCGTACAGCGGGGTGGCTGCTGGGTGATTGCACGGTCGAGTGCTGGGGTTCAGTGGAAGCTTAAGCGTTATACTTGGCGGTCGCTTTGTTTACTAGACCTGAAAAACACTTGTCACCCTGCGCTCCTCTTACATCCCGCATAGACTCAGCGGCGTATTTGACATGTTTACGTGATTTGTATTTTGTATAAATGACGGCGCAAAATCACTTATTCGCTTACTTTACTGGCATTCTGTGGACCGAGAATCATTTTGCTATCTGTACCAGCTACGTGTGGTTGAGTCACGATCGAAGAGCTCGCATTTCGAGAAGCATTTCTTAATCGCCCACCACTCTACCTTAATCCGTAGTAAAGTATCTTTATCACCGCGAGGAGTCGGCCCTCTATGTATGTGCGTTGCTCTAACCGGTGTTTTTAACAACGGCGTTTTGTTCTATGTAGTTCCGATCTAACTTGGCACGTAACACCGGCCGCGTAATAGTCCCGCTAGATAAAGAGCTATTGAATAATTCTTGGGTTACTTTTTATTAATTTTATTTATTTATAATTGTGGCTGAAATGTATTAGATTCGATTAAGATGCGCACTCGGTGATCGACACATGTGATCGTTGAGAGGCGGACGCGACGTGTTCCGGTAAAGTTTTGTAACGGATAGTTTTCATGAGTTTTATACTGTTGTTATATCAAATCGCCTTTTAGCATTTCCAGTGATGAACGTGTTGTGGCCTCGTAAAGTTTAAAGGAAAGGTTTAACATATGCTGTCTTTTGATTTCTACTCTAGCAAGCGACTCGCGGACGGGGCGAAGACGCAACGCGAGTCGCTGGCAAGGCTGTGCCAACCGTTTCACTCGATGCTTCACATAATCGACTTTTTACCGTTTGGTGATTCGGCAAAATTGAGCATTTTTATACACATCCTCGTTATAGATAATAAATTCTTATGAAAATAGAAGTTTAAGCCATGCCTCCAAAAGAGTGATGATGTAAAGTGAAAAAATATTGTGCCTCTTTGTATTTTAATATTAGGTAACTAACAAGTTCCATTATATTGTCTGCAATAAACATTAAAGGTTAATGTAAATAAGAGCCTCACATTAATAAGTGATCGCTTTAAAACGTATCGTGACAGCAATATCGTATTATTATTATATTATATTATATTATATTATATGTATTATAAATAAATAAAGCTGTGTTATGATTGCTCGTAATAGTGAAAATTGTTTTATATGAAAATTAGCATTGATTAGTTTTCTTTCATTGTAATTGTAGTAGTTTTGTAGTATTCGCGTAAGTTTGCTGTTTTGCGTAAATTTAAATCATAGATTTCTGGAGAATATAAAGTCAATGTGTAAAAAATGTAGCAACTTCAGAAATGCGAGATTGAATTCGCGACTACTTATTTCTGCATACGCCAATTTGTAGTAAATATGTTTGGGGCGACCATGTTTGTTCTCGGGTGTAGCCACGCCTCTGTTATTGACTTTAGGTGGAATTCTTGGTCTATATAGAGTTCGTAATATGTCTTAAAGTGGGAGAAACTATTTACGATTAGGTATACTGTATGCTCGTTTGATACTTCAGTCTCATAATTTACAGAATCAGCGATTTAACTGAATCGCAGTGTCATTATTTCGATATGGTTGCACTAAAGAAGCCAGATTTATGATTTAAATTTACGATATTCATATTTGTGTATTAAAATTGCAGGTATATTGGGTTTTGACGCCTGGTATCTCAGTCTCCATAGCTAGTAAAATATATGTTATAATTATGATAAAATCGAGCGTACTCTAAGCGAGTCCGTTATAGGTAATTGGTCTTACTCGTAAAACAAGTTAAACAATTGATAAGTCAAACATAGATAGTGTGACCTCATTGTCCATCAATGACGCGAGATATAATATATATAACGTAATAACATTTAACTAAATATTGTTTTAACTTGTTTTATTAGCAAGACGGAAAGTATTAGGCAATGTTGTTTCTTAGAATGTTAACGCGCCCGTATAGTTTTAATACGAACAACAGTTACGTGCATCTTTGCTTCTGATTATTTTAAATAGGAAATAGTACTTAAAATTGAGCGAGACAATTTTCTTTCGAAATAGATTTTATTACGGGAGCAAAATACATGCAAATAAGGTTATATATTAAAGAAATGTTAGCAATTACCATAGTATTTATAAGATGATTTAGAAATATGTCGATTGTCGGTTGGAGAATGACAGGTGAAATATTTCAAGGGTCAAAAATGATATTTACAAGGTCCCAATGGAGAGTAACGCCGACTGTTAAACAATGCAAACAACTAATTTTAGTTTGAAATGCGTGTCAAGGCAGATCTTGTTTAAAATTAGTGTGTGTTCTGAGTGATGGAGTATCGCGCAAGCGGAATCCGCAGCGTACCTAACGAATTTTCGATAAGTTTTAACTTGTCCGGAGTTCAAGGGGGATGCGCTTTCATCTACCGAGCCCAACTATCCACATGGTACGCTCGGCAAATCCGCGTACGCCATACGCCCTCGCTCAGGAACACACTTCATTATATCGTTAGCTGGGCAGGTGATACTGCTCTTCGGGAGCTTACTGCAGGGGAACCACCGTTACTTCCATTTCTGTTTTATAATAACTATAAATATGCTTTGGTTTGATGAGTTTGATAAGACAGAAATACTAATATTAATAGTGTGTCCTAAGTTGGTCCGTTAGAGTGGCAACACGGTGGTGATAGTCTTTAGGTAGGGCTTATGTCGTGTTTAAAGCCATTACAGATGTCTATGGGTGACAATGACTATTTTACAAGGTAGTAATTGCAATCAAGATTACTCGAATGCTGTGACAAAAAAGATATCTAGAGCATTATATTATTATTTTTCCACAGACTTTAAAAATATAATCATTTTCTCAATTCGGCTGTATCTTTTTACGTTTTGGAATGATTCCGTCATTTCTAAACAGATTTGGAACTTTTTCTTTTATTACTCTTCTCCGTTTACGTTTAAAGGAAAATTATGCCTAAGAAGAGAAAAATAAGGGATGACATTAAAGTTAAATTTCGATCAGAATTGAGCATTGTATCTATATATACACAAAATTTAAAAGAAATGAGCGTCTTTAAGAGTAGTAAAAAAGGAGGTACATATTCTTTGAAGTCGATCGTTTGTTTCAATTAAAATTATCGTATGATCGACTCTTGTCCTCTAGTTTTCAAACACAAAACACAGGTGATTATCGAGATAATGGCAAAATGTTGAAAATGAAACATTACGTTAAGTTTTGAGTGTCATCGCTTTACATCAGTTTTTTGTTGTCAATGAATTATTATTCTGTTGATTTGTTATCGAATTAAAGTTGCAATTGATTTCTTGTAAAATTAATTTTAAAATATATATGGCGACTGAAACATCCATCATGTCTTAATATTTTTTACTATAATTAATTAATTCTTTACACAAGATATTAACATTTTGATCAAGGTTATCGTCGACGTGACTAATCTTTAGCCTTGTAAATAGCCTTAGTGTGTGCGCATACTTTAATGTTAACAATTAAATCATGTGTAGGATTATGCTTTTTCTACTAAAAGAATAATTAATAGCGAATAAAACTATGTAAGAAACATTTAAAAATATATCGTGTGTACAATCAAAATGTTCTAATATTGTCGAATTACCAATTCATTCGTGTACACTGAGGGACAAGCAGCTAAGAAATTAAATTTAATATTTAGTACAAAATTCAGAAACGTTCCCATAGTGTACACGATTAATGCACTTAATAGATATTGTAACTCGAGCACCGTATTTTTATCTGGCTAAAAGCCCTGTTAACATCAGACCCATGTGTATGTTACTTTTTTTTTCTTGCTTGACCTGCCAGAAAAATGTTACGTTATTAAATAAATGATTATGTCGAAATTATGTATATATATGATGTAATAAATTAAGAAAAAAATACAATAAGTTTTCGTAAAGTTGCCTTAGACGTTTTAAGACACTTTAAGTATTCGAAACGATTTTACTTAATTTAATTAATACCCTTTTTAACTAGTTTCATTTACTATATATAGACTGTAATTTATTCGCATTGCGTGGAGACTGGGGGCGCGTTGCCTCACACGCATATCGTCCATACTAAAGTTGTCTTCGATTCAAAATGTTTTTGTTTTAACAATGTGTGTCGGTTGAGTTATTTTCATTAACACGGTTTGAGGTATTTGAAGGATACATAGAAACATAGTGGCTTAGATAACACGGCGAATGTAATAAATGCGGCAAATGGGATTATAGTGTATTAGTTATTTACTACCGAAACCATCAATAGCCCTGTTAAGGAGACTGTACACAGCTTGTACAAACTATTGGCGAGTTCCAATGTTTGTTGTTGGATTTGAATGTTTCACTGAATATAATCCTATATTTGTTTAATTTGGTTTGTTTTACACGAAGATACACCCCGAGGGACATATTGTATATAATTATTATCAGCTCAGACCATTATTGTCCTAAATAAATATATGTATTGCCTCACATCGAATCCTTTATGAAACATTTCGACAATTTACTTACATTACGTTAAATAGTAAAGAAAATATTTGCATATTGTAGTATTCTGTTGTCATTCACGAATATCTGTAATATTTTTTTTAATGTTTTATATAAGGTTGAGATAGCGATGTTTGCTAGTAAATGCATACTATGTACAGATGCGTTGCTATCTTAAAAATTGAATGATGTGCCTATGACCGATAATTTTCCTCATTAACAATGTATTCATGCTGATTAAATAGCTAGACATTTACTTTCTGATACTACGTTTGTACGTACGTAGTGTTGATCTAATAAGTTGAGATTGTTGGATTTTTATTGGCCTTCCATTTTTAATATACGAAATACTAGGTTTTTGTCCCGACTAATATTACCGAACGAATTCTAGTACAATACACTACACAATTACCAGATGCTATCTGTTCAGTTTAGGTAAGTATATAATGGTATTTAATGCCCAGGATCTTGTAGGAATGTTGTAGGAACGAAATGGAGGTTCATTCCGAGGTTGGTCACAGATTTTTTATTATCCATGAAAATTACGTTAAATAATAATAACATTTGAGCATACATTACATGGTAATTGAGTAGCAGACAAAAATAACAAATGGTGAACTTATCGTTAAATCTATGATCTATTCTATACAACTTTGGAATAGAAACAATCAGTAAATGTAACAGATATGCTGGGATTATAAGGGTTCAAAATTCTCAACACTATACGAAATAGTGCACGCGTTTTCACCTACACGATTCTTGCACATTCTTCCCAGTACGTCAATAAAATACTTCAAGATGCAATCCAGCTACATATGTAAATCGATCCGTAGATATAGATATCGATATGAGTAAATTCGACAGTCTCATACTTAACTAAATATTGAAGTATTTAAATATTAGCTTATAATTTTATTTGTATAGATATAGGCGTATAATAAACATTGTCTACTCTTTCATAGTATCTGCAATATTGCCAAATAAAGTTGAAAGGCATGAAAAAGGCAAATTAAAACTACAACACACATCTATGACCGAAATAACGAGTAGTTACTCAGTTCGGAAAAGCAAGTAGCGCCTGTTGTGAACTGTATAGCAATACGGTATTTGAGAAATATTGCTTGATAAACTTAATTATAAATTATGTTTGCTCACAACTCAGTTTAAAAATAATATAGTGAGAAAATGTATAAACTATAAGGTATCAACGGTAACAATTACGGACACTACAAAATTGGAATGGATAAATTTGTAGGTTTTACGTTATAGAAAAACAAACAAAGCGGTAACTTTTCTTTTTTTATTATGATAGAGTACAAAACGGGCATGCAGGCCACCTGATGTTAAGTGGTCACTGCAGCCCATGGACAACCACGTCCAATCTCAAATA
>DWON01011655.1:0-10063 GCA_018251015.1 Phocides pigmalion okeechobee
ACATACGTTTATTATTTACTGCAAAACTCAAATGTCAGAGACAAGTGAAGAGCGATTCGGCCATCTGCCGACATATAAAGCTAACAAGATTGTATTTTAATTTATTGTTTGTTTGTCTATGTATTTGTACGCGCTAATCTCAGACATAGCTTAACCGTTTTCAATGTGGTTTTCACTATTGTATTGCAGGAAGCATTACTTAATATTTAGTGTCGTTTCATTGCAATCGGTCTATATAGACAAGTTAGGTCAATTTAAATATTACGGGAATGAATGTATGAGAACATTTTGCTGTTAGAAATATGTTTTTTTTTGTTTTACACAAATTACAGTTGTCGTGAAGGAGGTTGCGAGCAAGATCTAGTGATATATAAAAGCAAAATTAACTCAATTGGAGACATGATCTTACCTCTTAAAAAAGATGAGGAATAATAGGGCGAACGAGTTTAATATAGTTTAATATAAAGGGATAAATTTTGTACTTAGATAACCTGTTATAATTAAAAAAAAACAAGTAAGAATCATTTTTTCTTGGTACCACAATCTATGGCGGAGGAGTAAATGTTTTCTTTAATCCTATTTGAGACGTTTTCTTTATGTCCATTGTATTTGTATTGTTTCGATTAATAGCCGCAGTCAACCGGCGTTTCAAACAACTTAAGTTATGAAAATATTGTCCTACGGAGTGCAGGATTATGAAGCAAATTCGTATTACAGTTGTGAGAGCCGATCTCAAACGTAACTTATTTCGACTATATTTGTTTCCGATAAGTTTCAAGTTACATAGTAATGCAGCTTTATGTAAAATGTACATCTCCATCAATATTCAATAAAAGTAAAAATGAATTTAGGAACACAAAAAAAAAACAAAGACGTAGCGAAATAGATTTTTATTTGTTCATATTTTTTATTATAACTAGAATAAATTAATGCCTATTTGATCGCAAGATGTTGACTAGTGTAGGTTTTCAGTGGTGGATAAGAGGTGCATGGTAGGCTACGGGTGCGGCGTGGACTAGAGGGGCGGAGTACACGTGAGGTCCAGCGGCGTAAGTTAGAGGGGCGGCGACTTTAGCGACGGGAGCTACGGTTTTAACAGCTAAAGCCTCCTTATGAACCACAGCATTGAAACCGTTATGGGGATCAGCAGTGTACTCAACGGTACGCTTCGTGCCATCGGGATCTACGACAGAGTACGACCCTTGGACGACGTCACCATCGCGGGTTTCGTGCTGGCTCTTAGAATCACCAGTCAGACTGTCTTGGACATCGTAAGCGAAGTTGTACTGAGGATGAGGGTCGTATTCTTCGACTTTAGCGACAGCAGCGACCTTGGCGACGGGTGCAGCGTAAGCAACTGGTGCGGAGTGGACGTAAGAGGCAGCCGGAGCGGCATGCACCAGAGGTGCAGCAGCATATGCGACTGGTGCTGGGTGAGCGGTGTACGCTACTGGGGCGACAATTCCAGCATGAGCTGTGGCGATCGCACACACGAACACTACCAACTGAAATAAAAATGTGGAATATTTTATCTAGACAACATCATATGTTCAAGCACATTTGCTTATTTTCGTGACGCTGAGAATTATTGCATCATCTATTATAGTGAAACTTTAACTTATATTTTCGTACTACATGTATATTTAGTTGATGTCTAGTACTCTTGTATCTGGAATACATCTAATTTTTGATGCTGTACCCATGTACCTTATATATTTTACATATACTACTTAACATACATCATTTAACATAATGATCGTAACTTTTTTCGGATTTCGTAAACAAAAAATACGTACGTAAGTAAATTACGGGATTAAAGAACTTATAATGATCTCCGTCTATATATATTATGTTTTTTTGCTACACCAACCTACCTTATAAGCCATTTTGTACGGGATGACTGGTGACTTCACTATGAGGAGACCTCAATTCGAATGTGCTGCAATGGTATCATACAGACTTTTTATACGCCTCGTAACTGCCGCAGGCGAAGCATTGTAGTATTACATTGGCTTATGAGAGATACAAATCGGTTGCTTTTGAATGGTAAGTCGTTTAATGATGTATTGTTAATATCAGAAACCTACCGAAAATGTTGGCATTATAATTCAAGAGTACTCCAGTAGCGTATATAGATAATTAATCTCAAACATAAAGATCGTTTGCATTTCAACGGAGACAGCTTTCTTTGCACGCCATGTCCTTGTGTTTATTTGTTATTGAAAACATTATATAAAATAAATGAATTATGTTTTTTTTTCAAGTAAGTGTGTAAATTCACCCAAAGCACATTCCTATTTAAATAAGAATAACATTCATTACGTTAGTTTTACATAAATATTAAAATTAAATGCCATTTCTTCTGCATCTCTACTTGTCTGCCTCTGATTTTAATTATATATATCATAGATTTTTATATTAATATAAATATATTATTACAGTGCAATTGCACCTTTGCAGTGTAAATAATTGAAGTAATAGTCATTGTCGACGATTAATACTTCCGTCAATGTCATACAGCCGTACAATTGCCCTTAAAATTATTTCTAATTAATTTCGTTATTTAGATACATAGTTGTGGAATTCAAGAACTTATTTATTAAGAGATATTTAAAAAGCGATCTGCCTCAATTTCCGCATTATATAAGTCCATAGGAACCTTTACAGGTATTCTCTTTTACGGCATCATTTACCAAAAAAGGATTTATCTCGAAATCTTTCAAAATCGTAAATGCTATTATGTAATGGTCATTGACTTGACTTCTGAACTTATACCTTAAAATAGATTGAAAATACCGGTTTATATCACCAGTTCATAACTCAACAAATTACATTATTACAATTATTACGGTTTTTAATAAATAGTTTAAAACCACCGTTATTAGTACTTAAAACCATAGAGCGTTCGCGTAGTAAAGCTCTTTGTTAATAGCTTACAAATTTCCTTAAAAACACTTTTTTATTGTCCATAGTCATAGAAATCATTAAATAGTCGATTCTCACATTAAATAAAAGAATATGCGTTTGATAAGTGAATTTACGATTGTACACATTTTGTTTAGAGACCACTATCGCCATCTATGTATAAAACTGAAATACAAATAACACTACAAACTAGCGTGTTATATCAATGCATTACAGTGCACAAGAAGATAAAGCAATGTGGTGGTTTCGTTCCGTGGGTCCGCTCCGTCACGCTGGCCGGCGGCTTTGCAGCGTGATGCACGATCCCTTGGAGCATGTGACCGGCATTGAGAAGCGAGAACTGCTGGCCCACCTCGCTGGCGACTGCGACCCCTTTCGTATCATAGCCATTAAGAGAGGTATACAAGCAAAAATCTTTCCTAGTTAAAAAATATTTTTTTTGCCAGAAAAATATTTGTCCTGTGGTTTGATTATCACAGATATAATATTATGTATTATCATTTCAATATTTACTACATTTTTCATTTACATTTATGTGTTCAATATATATTTTAGTATTTTGTATATTTTCATTATACAGGAGCATTGCTATTATAAATATTTTCAATCTACAAACATGCAGGCGTCGATAAATGTAATGAGCCGCCAATCATTGAACCGTATCAGGCGCGTTCAATAGCATTAACAATAAATTCTGCAACAAAAATAACGTTGGGAAAACAATGACCCATTCCTAATTTAATCATCACAAGCCGAAAACTTACCAATATACTGTCACTACTTGGTAAATGCGGGTTTAAAATTATTACACCTATTTATATTATGACACATTAATGTTCTAGCACTTTGTATATTCTTGAACACGTACATACACGATTTTGCTATATTTTTTGGTAAGGAGTATAAAATGTATGTCCCCTTGAATTTTCTGAGTATACTCCTATTTATTTTTTGGTTTCATTATGTTAACTTATTACTATTAGTATGTATAAATACTTTACGGAATTGTATTTAAATTGTAAATTAGTATTAATTACAAATTTAATATTAACTTCGCAACTATTTAGGTCCAGGTACTCGCGAACGTCCAAACTTGATTCCAAGCACCTTGAACCAACGACTGATAGGCTGCATATGCAATGAGCACGTCATGCATGTGGAGTACATGTGGCTGCACCAAAATGAGCCCAAACGTTGCGGCTGCGGCTACTGGTTCGAACTATGCCCCGTTGCACCCCTTTAGTATAATATACACCTATGTATATGTGCTGTAATGTCCCCGTTGGAAATATGAAGTTTTAAAGTTATAATAAAGAATTTACATTTATTCTTCTTTTTTTTAAAGACATGAGAATATGTCACAGACGAGCACGCATTTCATCTGATATATAAATACTATATCATTAAACTTAGATAGACCATAAGTCCACCTGAGGTCGATCAAAGATGCATTGTTAGCTTTGAAAATAAGACTAAAATGCTTCATATCACTATTTCTACCGTATCAATAATTACAAAATTGCACAATTCATAACATACAGCGTACTTTGTTTTCGCTGTTGTCGGGATAATAATTGGTTCTTACAAATTCAGTTGATTAGTTCAATCCGCTATATTTGACTTACAGGTAGTAGATCGAATAACTGCTGCTACAACCGAACGTTTTTACATCGATATAAAACGATATAATGATACCAATACCCAGACCTTTTTGCAATTTCTGTTTTGGGGGCATGCTAATTCTCGAAAGTTGTATTTATCCATATTTTTATGTTTTGATAATTAATACCTATAAAAAAATAACTTTTTCCAAAATTATCAAAAACATGTTTTTTTTTTCAAATTGGTTCAATTTTAAGTTTTATTAATTTTAATTAATTAATTTTAAGTTATATTTCGAAATTTCGCATAAAACGAAAAAAATAGCCCTGCCCGTACCCACGTTAACCTACTTTGATAACAAATTTATCATTACTGGCTCCTAAAGGCGAAGCTTTTCTTTAGAAATTAAAGTAACAAAATGAGCATGCAGTCCACGAAATGTTAAGTAGATACTGTCGCCCACAAACATAGTGTAACTGGCAATAACAAATTAGAAACGTAAGAATAGTGTTTCTATCTACTACATTGGGTTAGTACGTATTCGTGGGTATTCATGTGTAAAATTTTATCATGGCATAATATTCATTTATTTTATTTATTAATATTTCTCAGGACTGTAGAAGCCTTTCTATGATAAAGTATTTCTATTATTTAGATTAAAAACTTAATTATCAAAACCAATATGGACAGAGTGATACTTTCTGGTCCCACAAAATAGTGTTCTATAAATTAGATAAAAAAGAATAGAATATAACATAAAAAAATATGAACCGGCTTTAACATCTTGTGGAAAAAGTTACAAGCTATTAAATTGCCTAATCATCTAATTGCTATCTGAAAATACTGGTATGGCAACCAGCTCAATTGTGTTAGATGGGCAAGAACCTACTCAGAGCCATGTGGGTTGGAGTGCGGAGTGAGGCAAGGTGAACTCAGCTCTCCCTCGCTACTCAACCTGTATGTTAATACGTTAATAGAGGTACTGAGCAGCATGCATGTAGGTTGTCATATCGATTGAGTGTGAGTTAACAAGGTTGTTACTCAGGTGAGTAACGCTGATACCTTGGTGCTGCTTAGTACCTCGGTTAGTGGTCTTCAGCGGCTTCTGAGAATGTGTGAGTACGCTCTCAGGCATGGGCTGGTGTACAACGTGAAAAGAAGTCAGTTCATGGTCTTTAAGGTAGACAACTAGAGACGAGGTATGGTGGTGCCCGAGGTTAAGTCGAATTCTGTCATGTTAGAACGAGTGAGTCGTTTGAAGTACCTGGGGCATATACTGACGATGGACTTAAAGGACAATGAAGACATAGAACGCGAGAGAAAGGCTCTGGCTATTAGGGTGAATATGATAGCCCGCAGGTTTAGAAACTGCTCAAAAGCTGCCAAGATTTTTTCACCACCTTCTACACCTGCAGCCTTTGGAGAACGTACACGCAAACGATCGTTGGAGCCCTTCAAATACAATATAATAACGCCTTCAGAATGCTGATGGGGCTGCCCCGCTTCTGTGCGCATCTAGCATGTTTGCGGAGGCTCGTGTCCAGTGCTTTTGGGCTACGATGCGTCTGCGAGCTTTCCCTGTGCGGCGGGTGCGGGACAGCCCCCACAGAGTTCTGAAGATGATAGCGTATAGTCCGGACTGTCCATTTTTATTGCACTGTCGTAGACTGCATACAACCAGCACTCTAGAGCCTCTACAACCAGCCTAACACAGTGTATGTAAGTGACATGCTAAAACGAAAATTGTAATAATTTGACGGATTAATTCAATGAGATGTGGTGTAATTTTAATTCAATTTAATTTAATTATTTGTAAAATGCATTACTAACATAGGCTAAATTTTACTAAAATACTGATATGAGAATGTCTTGAAATAAATCATGATGATGATGATGATTATTATTATTATTTAAACTTCGAAAACATTAAACGAAAATCATACGATTTCTTCGATGTTTTTATAGATGTAATGCCACGTGGTCGGCTAGCATTTAGTGGCTAGCGTCTGATATTATATTAATAGTTCAATATTGCAATTAAAAAAGTAAATTCTAAATAAATACTTTTGAATAATAACTACGTATTTTTATATAAAAAAAATCTATCTGCTTATATCATAAAATTACTACTTGCATTTCTTTTAACAAAACTATACAAAATTTATGTACACGAATCCCTCGTGTTTTATTTATCCATTTAAAATACAATTTTATTGAAAGCCGAATAAATGCATTTTAGAAACTATTGAAATTTGTTATAAATGCTACTAAAAGACTCACATTTAGTAGCATTTATAGTACTAACAATATTATAATGTATACTTATTTATACAATTTTAACAGCAAACGTGATCTGTGATCGACAATAAGCAGGTTTTGTCTCGATAAATGCGTAAAGCGTGCATTGTGCAGACTAAGCGCTACTGAGGTTCATAATTTCATTTATTTCAGTTAATTACTACACAGCCATTCGCCGACCCACTTCTCGTGTTACCCTTGAATTAAACTTGTGTCCTTATCAGCAAGGCGACCATTGTGCTTTATAGGTATTGTCCTTCCATGCCATTCTTTCTGAACTTCATTTGCACTTTCATAATTTATATCTACTTTTAATACATGTAACTATAACATGATGCAACACTATGGTTATGTTCTTCGAATGTACGTATGCGAAATATGTATGAAATTAGCGGCTCAAATAACCGAAGAGTAAACATTAAAACATATTTCGCGAAATTATAATGAATAGGAGTGAAGTTCATATTGAATAGAAGTGAAGTTCGTAAATATTAGCTTTTGCAAAAAATAAGAAACTGGAAAATATATTGGATAATTATTTAATGATCGTTAATCATTTACAATTACACGCACTTATTATTTAGCTAATATCACATCTAGGGTTAGTTCCCTCATTACATACTTCATAAGTATTAAAAATCAAAGGGTTAGTTTAGTCTTAAATATCCAGGTCACTTGGACGTAAATTATGAACCGTTACTTATTCGGCGCAAAATATTCACCATGTTTTAGTGTCATGGGTTCAGTTTTAATTTCATTTGCAGGAGTGAAATACCGTGTCTCTCTGTTATCAATTAATTGTTTGTTTTTTATTCTGATATAATTAGATATTGGCTTTATAACGTGAGTATCAGAAAGAGGACGTCCGCCGTATAGACTTTGAGATGAATAGTACTGGTTTACATAACGACTACTTCCTCTGGGAACGTAATCACGCAATCCATGGTGAAAGGGTGCAGATACGGCTACCGGTGCACTGTGTACAATTGCTTTGAAACCTCTTCTTGAATCAGCTGTATATTCTACAATACGTTGCGTGCCATCAGGATCAATCACTGTGTACGATCCTGTAACGAGGTCACCCCGTCTTATTTCGTGCAAGCTTTTGGCGTCACCAGTCCGAGGGTCCACGACGTTGTATGAATAGTTATATTCGGTACTCGTGGGCGGTGGATCGGTTACAATTATGCACATCACTGCCGGTACGAGACACAAGCTTATGAAAACCTAAAACAAAATACAAACGCTTAACTTGATTCTGAAACACAAAACTTTCACAAATTTTTTTACACTAACTTCACATTTTTATTAAGAAATTATAATTACCCCAAACATGTTTAAATGTGCACCACAAGGTATTGGTTGCAACTAAATAACGCATACGATCTCGACATTGGTCGTATTTATAGAAGCGGCTTGCATTCACTCGACTGTTCCAGACTACAAACTTATTTCTCGAATTGTTACACAGTAGCGACCAGCCTGTAAGTGCATACCACAGTAGCAATCAGTAGGTGCACGCCACTAAGTACAGCTTGAGTAACGTGTGTTAGCTGATATGTTAATCATATTGATTTTGTCATATCGGTTATAAGCTGCTTGATTATAATGATTTTTAATACTTAGTGTCAAGAACTTTATCATACTTCTAATTAATTATAATAAGTTAGTTTGAAATTATCTGGTTATATCTAGTATTTTTTACTAAACCATCCATTAAAAGGCACGAGATTATAATTTTTTTATAGTGCCTTCCTTGTTAGCTTTAGCAGTATTATTAACCATTGTACCACAAATATTTTAAATATAGCACTACAGTACTAACTACAATTCGCCACTTCTACTTCGCCAGCTAGTAGCGCAATTTTATGAACTGTCCAAAATATATAAGTCATTTTCAGAAATATTTATTTGTACTTATGTAATTATACATTGCAAATATTAAAAGTATGCATGTAAGTTGATTATCAAAATGCATTTGGTATTTATAATTCTATTCATTTATGGATAAAGTATTACAGTTTGTATAAAAGACATCAACGCGCGCGATTCCTTCTTTAATGATTAAATCACTAAAATATATCTTGGACAGGCGCTGTGGTACTTAATGAATTATGAGCGGTTCCTATTATTTCAGTCAATAGGTCCAGTAATATAATCTAATATAGGATTAGCTTAATATGTGGTAATAAAAACAATACGTAATTTGCATTTAACGTTTCTATCGGCACTGGAACAATACAGGATTGGGCGTCTGGAATAATTTATTCGTGATTGATTTAGCGAACTGGAATGGAAAGTAGACACTAATCCTATTACGACTGCAGTAAAATGAATTATGTACACTTATTAATTAATACACTAATAATTATTCAAATAGAAATCAGGTGAGTTGTTACGCAATTAGATTAATTTGTACATACAGTTCAATTAATATGTTTCGAATAGGTGGCATTCATCACATATGATCCGCTCAAATAATGGCTAGGTGCGGCTGACATAAATTCCTTCAGCCCATATCTATTATTAAAACCTAATACGAACATTAAAATTAGTTCACGTCATTGAACACACATAGATCAATTATTAATAAACTAGAATCAAGTTATTTTTATTACTTTACTATTATTTTATACTAATTGTTTGTTATTTTATTGTTGTTTATTTTTCAATTGTATTACTTAATGGTGCACATATAAGCTTGCTGGTTAAGCTTAAGTGCAATTTATAAGCACGGAAAAAGGCTTAAATAACGCTAGTTTACGTTGGCAAAGTGCTCTGAAGGCTGCAACTCATTGACGTTGCATTTCTTTACAGTTTTACATATAATTATGAGAGTTCTCCCATAATTATACGTAAGAGTACAGAGTCTTATCTACTTTCCCGTAATTGCCTTGATATTAACGGTCAATCTATAAATAATTTAATAAAATATAATTAAATACATAAACATGCTGAAATATGTCATGTGATTTTTTAACTTTCTTGTAACTTCATGTCGTAAAGTACTCGTATTCTTAATTACGCAATAAATGATATAGTTCCAATTACATAGAAAAAATAAAGTTCAATACATTACCTGTGACCGTATGTAAGTAATCTGATATTTTGCGTAATTCTCGGAGACTACTGTCTCTAATGTAGCGCAAATTAGTAATTATGCGAAATGAATACTAATATGATACATGAGCTGTTATATATTAGACTTAATTGTGTGATATTTCTAAAATTTTCTTTG
>DWON01011656.1:0-10063 GCA_018251015.1 Phocides pigmalion okeechobee
TCATAACCCACCGTAAAGCAACATGTTCTTCATGTATTGTGTTTCGGTTGGGGAGGTGTGGTTGCCGGATACACATTCTTGGAGGTGACCATCTTAGTCCTCAAGAGTAGGAACGCATCCGCATCCATCCTTAAATAGAACTTCTTTTCTATTTAAGATTGGACGTGGCTGTCCATGGGCTGCAGTGACCACTTAACATTAGGTGGCCTGCATGCCCGTTTCTTACTCTTCTCTAAATATTTTTCTATTATTACGACATAAAATGGTTGCTGTTCACTGCTTATAAGGTAACGGTTTGTTGATCTGTTCGTACAGATTTGGAATGAAATACTAGAATTAGTTACGGTTTGAATAATGTACCCTCACAACACTTCAATCAAGCATTTATAGATTGATATTAAGCACTGCACCATTATTAGGGCTATTAATAATTCACCGTACCCGAAACCATCAATTTAATAACAGTTTTATTATATGACGTACCAATAATAACGTATTATTAAATACTAGGCCCACGATTTTATAGGTATTGATTGAGATAAACTGACGTAACTTCTTTACTTCTTCTTCTTCTTATACGATTTCAATGAAAAAACAAATTGGCTCTCAAATGAAGCCCATCGCAACATAAAGATGAAAACTGCATTCAAATCGGATAAGCCGTTTCTGAGATTAGCGTGCACAAACATAAAGATTTACAGACTAAACAAAATACATTGTTTTGAGTTCTCTTTCGTATATAAAAGCCCCATTATGACTTTATATATATATATATATATATATATATATATTTGTCATGTATAAACAGCGATCAGTTATAGTTTTATTATATGAATAGATTTGATTCATGTAGGTCATTCTAAACTGGTTTTAACGGATATATTTATTTAAAATTTCCACATTACATATTTATCTATCTTACGTTAAACTTCGTCGTTAGTTATAGAAGTCAATGGGGGGCAGAAATCACTTAATATGAGATGGTTTCCACGCGTTTTTGATATTTGTATGATAATTTACAAACTTCAAACAAGAAAAATATTTGTTTGTCAGGTATCTAAAGCTTTTGACTAACGACTTTATAACCATTTGTTAGTAAAACTTGTATGATAGAGAAAAAGATATATATTTTCATTAAAGTTATCCATCAAAATACTTATAAATTACAAAAAAGTGAACGTGTGAAAAAAGTGAAAAATAATTATTAAGTGGACTAACGGCACAGATTTAATGGAAAAATATTTTTTATATGTTAGAAGAGTCGCAAGCGAGCATGCAGACCGCCTTATGTTAAATGGTTATATGCAAATAACGTCAGACATGAGTACTATCTGAGCTCTGGCATATTGCTGCTCCTGAGACCTAGATGGTCGCCTCACTTTTAAATGTAGCCGGCAACCGCACCTCTCAAAACAAAATGCTTAATTTAAATTTATAATGGAAAATTCAACCTTTTACTGTGATTTATACTAAATATCGATTGTGCATTCGATTAACATGGAAATTAATTTTTTATTCAATAGAAAAGTCGGTTATTTAGTATGCTTACGTAAAATTGTATAGAACATTTAACAAGATCAGTTTCCGCGAATTGTGTTTAATATTCCCAATATGGAGTTAATAAATTCCAAAATATTTCTTATTAGGTTTCAAGTGATACATATATACAGGAAATATGTCATCTGGGAAGTCCTGTTGAATCTTGGTTTCTATTAAATGAAGTTCAGCTTCATCAAACAATTTGAGCATTAACTTATGAGGTCGTGTCACTGATGAATCATCGTAATCGTATTCCACGTCATCATCAGCAGTAATATTTTCCTTCACGAATATAATACCGTTTTTGGCTAAACAATTACTGCATCTTTTAAAGAAAGAAACAAAATCGTGGTCATTCAAGTGCCCGAGAACCCATTGGCACCAAATTACGTCATACTTTTTTTCTGGCTCGAAATGTTGAAGACCGATTTGGTACAGTGTTCCTAATTTGTCGTTATCTTCACCTAGGTATTGTTTGACGGCGTTAATGAACTTCTCGTCTTGCTCGACTAAGTCGACCTTGTGGAAGTAATGAGCTAAAAGATTCTTGGTCACTCGTCCAATGCCTGCGCCACAGTCCAAAGCTAGGTTTGTGTTTGGTGGATCTTTTATCGACAATATCCAGTCGAGGAATTTTTTCGAGCCTTCGATATCAACGTCGGAAATATTTTCGTAGCCAGCAAGAACGCCGTTTATTGTCGCCGGCACATTTGCCCAGTAATTTGCGGCTCTCTTGTAAAAACCATTCTCTAGTTTTTCTTCCATTGCATACTTTGATTATATTATTTTGAATTGGTAACTTTATTTGATTGACGTTTTGACATGTTTCTTTTTTAATAAGTTCGACAATGATACATTGATTTTATTTGCAATCATTTTCAATTAATTTTCAGGAAATATAGAATAAGCTACTTTTGTTTTGTAGAAAATTACCATATCATTTGAAGGCCAATAGAATTATTTTTTTAACATTACAATCACTTATACAAAAATTCTGAATAGTAAAATTACCTTTTTACTATTGAGTATTACTTATCTATAATCGACGACATGGACAATAGTTAAATAGCTATATTTTGTATAAGTTGGGAAGGTTCTAATACAATGGGCGTTGCTTAATTATTCCGATTTACTAATTATAAACCAGAGATATTGTAGGTAATATTATTGTAATTCAACAATATATTTTGGTATCTATAGTCTTGTTGTAGATTCCCTGGAAAAGTCAAAGATAATATACATGTACGTAATAGTTTTTTTTTTTTTATTGCGACAGAGTAAGAAACGGGCATGCAGGCCACCTGTTGTTAAGTGGTCACTGCAGCCCATGGACAACGACGTCCAATCTCAAATAGAACATAAGTTTTATTTAAGGATGGACCCGGATACGTTCTTACTCTTGAGGACTAAGATGGTCGCCACCAATACACAATACATGAAGAACATGTTGCTGTAGTACCGCCCCGGGCGAGGTCTAACGGCTCTACCACCTTCCATGTATACTCGTTTTTGTATTATATTTGTCAATGGCACTCAAGACAAAAGGAATTGTATTGTAGGGACATGTAGGTACATAACCCTACAATAACAATACTTGACATAAATTTAAAACGAATAAGTAGTATATCGTTAATGTTACGATAATAACACTTTATTTGTTATAAGAAATAAAACAAAATTTGAACTATTTCTAATGAAACAATTTTGTCAGTAATTCTAAAGAATCGTTATGGTTGTTTCAGGCTTTGATAGCGGCAGTGAACGAGACCAGTGAGGAGGATATCCGAGATGCTCTGAAGGTTCAGACGGAGCACCAACTGGCGCTGGTTCCACGTGGCCCTACCCTCGTGAAGGACACCGTAGCGTACAACACTACTATCACCACTGATGACACGGTACGCTCCACTTTTGACATCTTTAATGATCTAAAGGGATTCCGTACACACGCGGCATGGTTCTAAGAACACTAGCTGCATTCCCGCGTTGTAAAAAGTAAAAAATGACTTCAACGAAAGTTATCCTAAGAAAAGTCAGTATATAAATTATTTATCACATGTAAATTGTTTTTTTTTTTAACTTTACCGCTAAAATTTAAAGAGAAATGGGTGACCCTTTAATTTTTAGTAGTAACAAAAAATATACTCCAATAGTGAAAAAGGAATTTTCAAATCGGTTAAACAAAAAATGCGGTGGAACTTAATACCTCTATGGATGAAGATGGTACATGCTGCCCAGTCAGCGTTAGGCGGCCAGTTGGATTGCTCGTTTGCTACAATCATTTACATAAATAGAATATCACATAAAATAGTTATTTTGTCTAAACATTAAAGTTGTAACGTCAACTCCATATGATGTATGTATCAAATATGTGGTGTATTCACATGCATGAAACAAATCTGTTGGTTTTAGGCGGAATTGCGAGCTTTGCGGCCGGATGGGACGATCGTGACTGAAACGAGGCACACGAAGGAGCAGGAGCGGTTTTGTGACGAGGAACTTCCCAAAGACGAGGTTAGACTTTTGACTTTGTATTTTTCATTTACTACCGAAAATTTTGGTGTAAAATATATCACAACTACTCTATGATAAGAAATGTACTAAAGAAATGTACAAAGTAACATCCCATTTACTTTAATTTATCAATCACACTGGAGCCGTTTGGGGCAAGAGCGGTTTTGTAAAAAGTGATTTCTATATACAAAGTAGGACTTAGACTTATTAATTTACTAATGAAAATTAAAAAACATGGAGCTACATAAAAACGAGTATCGACGTAAGACTAATTTATGAATCACAGCTTGGAGCAGGAGGGATTCGGTAGCGATAAATTTGCTATAAAAGATGTTAGACTTCAAATACGACTCCTATATTACTTTTCTTATTTAACGGTTACTCACAATTAACACTTTTTAACTGCCTATATTTTGAACTAGTTGCATAGCTCGTGGTCACGGCGAAACTGCACGTAACTGTTTTGAAATATCAGTTATAAAGTGTTAATAGTGAGTACCCGTTATATGATAAAATGTATAAATTCCGCGATGATGTGATTTTAAAATCGTATACCTCTTACATTAAGTTGTGTTTTCTGTAATAAAATTTACAATCTTCTTTGTACCTCTAGGCTCGTTCACTGGCGAGCGACAAAAGCGTGGTGGAGGAAACAGGGGGTACGGAGCGACGCAAGCGAGTGGACCTCGAGCGAACGACCGACCTGATGGCGGGCGGCTTGCGAGTCGCCACGCATCTCCAGTCACGGACGCGTACTGAAGAGGGTAATTATCTTTTACGTAATAGCAAACGAACCGGACTCTTGGTCTACTGGTCAGTGACTCGGACTTTTTTATGTACGCTTGTAATTTAAGGAAACGAAAGACTAACATTCTAAATACAAGATAAAAAGCATTTAAATCGGTTAAGTCGTTTCCACATCAACTAACTACAGACAGTCAAAGAAAAAAATTAAAGTAGTTTTGATCGCTGTGTCGTTAAAATGATTAATGAGTATTAGAAAAGTATATTCAAAAAGTGTTCATTATTTAGTTCTTCATTTATCAGCATCACACGAACTGCATGCTTACTAGCTACTTCGTGTTATAAAAGAATGGAATTATTCGAAAGAGCGAATTTACGTTACCACAACTTTTTAGTGTTTAACCCTTATTCAATAGTTCAATTGACCGTAGTAATGTTATACACCTTTAAAGTAGTGCTTTGGAAATTAATAGTAAAACATATTTATCACAATTATCTTATTTGTCATACAGTTGAGAGGGAAGGACAACCAAACATGGACGATGACTGGGATAGCCTTTCTGTCCGCATGCGACGACAACGCCGCCTTCGTCATAATGGTAAGATATGTTTTATTTCAACTCTCCGCCATCTGTTGGCAAATAGCACAATATAATTATATTTTCCAACAGATGGCGCTCTTCACAATTGGAAATGACATCTTTCCTTGGGAGATGGATGAAATAGTTATAACATGGTACGATAGATGTCGTTGTCATGTAACATTGATGAGCGGAGCAGTACAGCATTATATTTTACATTAAGTGGAGTACATTAGGTAGTAATATTTATTGCAATCAAGATTAACGTTTCATTTATAATGTTGTCACGGCGGTCAATTTTGCATAGTATTGCATTATATCAAGGCAAACGACGTATTATATTGAAATTGAATATAAAAGTAATAGAGATCTTACGCAATATTTAATCTGAATACAAAGACTATGTTGAGATATTTTTATTCATGTAACATTGTTTGAAATTATACATAATGATAATAATGATATAAATTCAGAGATAGTCTATCTTTTTATCTCACCTTTAATTTAAATATTGTTCTTACTTATAAATGTTTGAAACATAATATTTATGACTAGTTTTAATTCGCGACGTAAATACGAGCATTAATATAATATGTTGATTTAATACAGCTTTAAAATATTTTTCTTAATTATCTGAAATATATTTTTATAAATATAACTTAGAGTTTTACAATTATTAAATAAGCGCGTTAGACGACTCATAAATAAGGTCCTTCAATTTTAATCAGTTAGATTGAAGCAGACATAAATAAATACCTGTAAATTTATTTGTATAGAGAGCTAGGTTAGAATGCTCTGTTACCAAGTTTTGTTAATGACTATGTAGGTATGATATAATTACTGGAAAAAATAAGTTAACAGGTACTTAATTACATACATACTGTTCTCAGAATTGCATATTTACAAGACTAGTAAAAAATCTAATTGCATTATTTACTTTGGATTAATCTTGCTTATCTGTCTGTCTTATGAAGAATCGCATGGCACGAAGTAATCGTAGTCGAAGTTATAGGTGGGACAAGTACATAGTAATGGCATTGTGACCATCTAGGTTTCAAGTTCGAGACCTTTGTACGGTTTCCGAGTATGCACCTACCTATCTCTTGTATATCAATACTGTCAATTTTTATATAAACTAAGAAATAAAAACGATAGAAGATAATTGAAAATTAACTATCATCAATTAATTTATATTTAAAGTTACCTTGTTACAAGTATTTACAAAATGTTTTATTTCTGTTCCTCAAATTCGATAAATTATGTATAAACATGATTTAATCAATATTTTTCAAGAATATAACGAAATGTGTACATGGTAAAATATTTAGTGGAACTCATTAAGTTAGGAGAACGGAAAATTTGTTCCTATAAATAAATAAACCGCAAAAATTAAATAACAATTAACTTTCAACTAATTTCGTTGCGAAATTTATATATTTTATTAAGTGACGAGTATTCATGACCAATGGTTTTAAATACCCGATCACGCTGGTCACGGTAAGAAAGGTAAGCCATAGTCAGCTACGTTGGCCAAGTATGTATTGGTAGACTTTATACAAACTTGAACGCTTTGTTGAGATCTCTGACATGCAAATTACATCAGGGCTTCTTCATTTAGCGTTAAATAAATTAAATCTATGTAACTTCTAATTCACATGTAAGATCAAGATAAAAAAGCCTGGGTCCACCCAAAGCCTTGGTACTGGGCTTATCACTTGTGTTATGTCATATTTGGACTATTTTTCATGTTTTGTTTGATATCATAAAAAATATACGTACCTAATATTAAGTTCATTCTTCAGAAGCGTGTTAATGGAAGGTACAATTTGTTACGGTTGATAAATCTTTGTAATGAACAAAACAAAAATATTAATTTAGTGTAGCGAATATAGGAAGTAATTTTGATCGAAAATATAACTAGGTACTTTATATTTTATTATAGGCACTAGGCAAAATAGAGGAATATAAATTTCCCAAATGTTTATGTCAATTTATATTGCTTTATTGTTACATAAAATTTTATTTGTTTCAATATAATTTAATCTATTTAAGGAAATATTTGATTTTTTATTGATGTTAATTTCATCAGCGAGCAATGCTCTGTGGGTAGGTATACATGTATTTTCCAAAAAAATTGCCAATTCGTTTTACAACTATTAAAAATGCGTAACGAATTGTTAGAACATGTAAAAATAATTGCAATCGTGTGCAAATAAACATAATTGGGATATTGTTCTATAATTTAGTTAATGCGTAACTTAATGTGACTTGATTTTTCGATATGATATTGTTGCGGCTGTAGAATTCTGTGTTTACTACCGTTCTGTGTTGGACATAGGTGAGTGCGTTGCGATGACATTTTTTCGGTGTCACTCAAAGACCCATTATTATTTAAATCCCCGGAAGCAGTAAAGAGGGCTATATGAATTTAATTTCCATTCTTCTTTCCATACGATTTTTAGGATTTCGATTTATTTTTGTTTGAAAGTTGATTTGATCGAAAATGTTCTTAACGACTTACAATAAAATTTGTTGAGTTGTTTGAAAATCTTTTCTAGTTGTCCAAGTAATATGAGCTGCTATTCATTGCTATTCATTGTCTATTCGATTTAAAATTAAGTGTCCAGTGAATTTTGTAATATTAAAGCAAGCAAACGTGACTTAATGCTTCAACGTCCATTATAACTTATAAATAGTTGTACATTAGTAACATATTTTGGCTCATTAGAATAGTATATGGTAGCTCAGACAATAAGTCATAGAAAGGAGCTAGAAAATTGGTGAATGATTTTGAGCTAAATTTGAGTTGAGATTTTTGGTTTATTTATTTAATGATAACTTAATTATATCACTTGATGAGAATGAAAACAGAACTAAGATTAAACAATTAATCTTGAAAACTTTAATAACCCCAAATAATAATAATAGCTTCAAATATTTTTACTAACCAGTACACTAATTAATAAATAATACGAACATATTCAAGAAATATGAAGTTCGAACCAGGGATTCGACTTGGTCTACTCGTATTTGATGCCAGCAAATTATTAATAACTATATTAAATATTAATTGTTTTGTCTCAAATACGAACTTAGATGTAACCTATAAAATAGTTGTATATTAACCGCCCTTGTGGTTATGTAGTAGGCAATTTAACCCGTGTGTCGATCTGGTAACCGTAAATGGACAGTCATTGAGCCTACGCGGCTATCTGAGGCCACACGAAACGAGCTCATTTGGGACAATTTGTGCCACACACTTGTGACAACATAATTGCCGTTTCAAATGGTTATCATTCTTGTATATAATTAATGAAGTTAAAAATAGAAAGATAATTAACCCTTAACCAGTAGCGGCTTTACATTTAGGGCACACGGGGCCCGTACTCAGGGCCCCCAGACTTATGGGGCGCCGGAAATCCAATATATTCGCGTGTTTATTATGAATTACCATCAACATTTCAAAATTAAAACTTGATGGATAGATTATAATCCGAAAACCTACTTAAATTGGGTTTTGATTTTTTTTAATGTTGCTTTTCTACGAAGCCCCAAATTTTAGTCAGACCAAGAGCGCTGGTATTCCCTATGATGAGTCTTCGCAGTTGTAGGTATGTTGTAGGTACC
This sequence comes from Phocides pigmalion okeechobee, assembly GCA_018251015.1. Lineage (NCBI taxonomy): Eukaryota > Metazoa > Arthropoda > Insecta > Lepidoptera > Hesperiidae > Phocides > Phocides pigmalion. Next base: position 9,003 of record DWON01011656.1, read on the forward strand.
ATAAACTGTTATAGATAGTATATGTTCACAGGGCGATAATTTATATTTACGTCTCTAGAAAAACTAAAGAAGTTTCAACAAATAGCGCTTGCTCAAAATCATTGCGCATGCACTATTTTGGTACAATTATATATACACACGTGCCGTGTCGTGTCGGTAAACTCAAATATACCTTATTAGACAATTTAAAAAGTATTTTTGTCACATACAACCTTTTAACGGAAATTTAAAATAAAGTGTAGAAATTTGATTTACCCAGATTTTCTGAACTCTACAAGTTTTAATGATAAATATAAGTCAAATATAAATGCATCGGTATATGCTGTAGCAAACAATATGTGAACATTTCCGTTCTGTATCTATTAACACAATAAAGCCTTGTGACAGACATATGTACGTATGTCATAGCGTTAGTAATAGGGTCGCCTTTGGATTACTAAAACACTTTTTTCTTCAAATGGTTAAGTGTCGTAGTTCATTAATCACTTAAAAAGACGATCCCTACTTGCGATACAGAGAGTCTATCACCCAATGTGCCATGATTATCATCATCTATTGCGTTTAATTGAATTTTATGGCGATTTGGTAATTTGTCACGTAAAGTTCAAAAGGCGTGTAAAGTTGATTGCATGACATCGTCTCATCTCGTGTCGTAATGTCAATAACGTATCTTGTAATATCGTCACGTCAATTTAACGTGTAATGTGCATTCTGACAAAATCTGTTTGATGTTCAGTTATGTACGAGTATGCTGACCAACGCGATGAAGAGTCCCGACTTCAATTCTTGACAAACGTTTGTAAAGAAAATAATGAGATAGTTCTTTTTACAGTTTAGATAAACACATTTAGGAAGTTAGTTAGAAAACCCCGTTAGTAGAATAAACGGATTTTAGAATTTAAGAATATAGTTTTTTTTTTCCTAGAAGTAAGTTTCGCTAAATTCTAGATATTCTTGCGGCTTCCTGGTTTAAAGATAAAATTAAGATTTCATTTAAGTTTAATAGAAAAGTCCATATATGTGTATATATACCTATATATACATATAGAGCCAAAGATACG
>DWON01011657.1:0-10062 GCA_018251015.1 Phocides pigmalion okeechobee
TCCAAATAAAACTATTGCTTTATGATACGAACTGAATATAATAGGAATATACAGGAATTTACACAGATGATATTTTTGATTGCACATATTTTCATCCAGTTGCATGCCTCGTTGTTATGGCGAAACCTTCCGCGAATATTTTAAATCCAAATAAAACTATTGCTTTATGATACGAACTGAATATAATAGGAATATACAGGAATTTACACAGATGATATTTTTAGAAGGAAATATAAAAAAGGGTATTAAAAATGAAATAAAATTGTAGCCAGTCTATTTAAATCTAAACATTATCGATATTGTAGAACGATACCAAGCCATTTTAGAACCAAATGAAAAATAAGTGTATGAAAAAATAAAATTGTAGCTATCCTGTGTTAAACAGATTATCGATATATCGATAAACAATTTTCTTTAACATCCGCGAGCTGATGTTCGTAGTACATGCCCCCTAAAGTAGTTAACAGGAGAAGTAATTCGACTTTACTCTCTAAGGAAGTTGAATAAAATGAAGCCTTCATGAAACATCTTAAGGCCATTATAATTTGATATTACGATCCGTTACAGCCACCGGGGACTGGGGACAATTAGGTAAGCGACGTGACGATAAAACGACATTGATATTTTGAGAGACAATTAGATACAGTAAATATTGTTGTACTGGTACAACTGTTGTTGATAAGGATTTGTTTCACTGATGTGCGTTGATGAATGGTGGGAGAACTATAGTTCGACAGGGGAGTTACCACCGCCGTCCTCATAATCCGCCGTAAAGCATTGCTTTTGTTTCGGTTGGAGAGGTGCGGTTGCCGGGTACACTTTGAAGCGACGCGACAATCTTAATCCTCAGGAGTAGCAACGTATCTACGTTCAAGCTCAGATATGATTTCAGTCGTATTTGTTGTTTTACGTGAATGTCCATGGACTGCGACTACTTAACATCAGGTAGGTAACTTGCTCGTTTGCTACTCTCACATAAAAAAACGAGACCTTTTTCGGTCGCTATAGGACCAAAAAACAACGCGAGCAATGCTGCAGTAAGCTATAAACTCTACCTACGCTTACGAGACTAGAAGACGGATCCCCGATAATTCCCGCCGCGTCAGCCGACCCGGCTCTCATCGGGATGGCCCTCCACGCCCGCGGCTCACTCCAGACAAGAGTACGCATGCACAGAGCGATGACTTCTCCACGCTGAGTATAATGCCTATACAAAGCTGTCGTGACGACATATGCCACCCAAAAAAACGAGCTAGATGTCACGTAGATAGATTAATCTACTATTAACATCTGTCAACAGTTTAGCCGCCGTCGCAGTTTCGCCGTGACCACGAGCCATGCAACTGATTCGAAATATCGACAATCAAGTATCGTTAATCGTGAGTACCCGTTACATAGTCGAATGTATAACGCAATGATTGTAGTTTAAAATCCTAAAATATGTCATACAGATGTGTTGACCGGGAATAGAACCCGTCGTCGAACCCTACCGTCGAAATTTTCTTATGTAAGTGTTAAGTTACGATATCGATATTACACTATTTTTCGATATCATTAATTAAATATTGTATTTTGATGAGACAATATTATTTTGACAGGAATAATATGATTTTTTTTATTGTGAAAGACTTAGAAACGAGCATGCAGGCCACCTGATGTTAAGTGGTCACTGCAGCTAATGGACAAACACGTCCAATCTCAAACAGAACAGAAGTTCTATTTAAGGATGGACGCGGATGCGTTCCTACTCTTAAGGACTAAGATGGTCGCCTCTAATAATGTGTATCCGGCATATTGTTGTTATTCTTTAAAATGTTGAAATGAATACATTAAATACTTTTTTATTATTATTTTATTATAATATGACGATTTCTGTCACTGGCCACACAAAAGATAGAATTTAAGAAAAAAGTATAAAAAGGGCGGGAACAACAATGGCGGTGGTAACGAAATATGGAAACGAAATCTAAAATTAAGATTATCTTTTAGTGAAGTGTGAAAACGAAGATGAAGATGAAGGTGATCTGTTAGAAATCTGGAGATCTATAGTTCGACCGGGGGAGGTATCACCGCTGCCCTCATAATCCACCGTAAAGCATTATTGTGTTTCACTTTGAAGCATGGCGACCATCTTAGTCTTCAGGAGTAGCAACGTTGACGTTCGGGATCAGATAGGACTTCGTGGTTGTACATGGATGTCTATGGGTTGCGACTGCTTAACATTAGGTGGTTTGTATGCTCGTTTGCTATTTCTCTCACATTAAAAAACCGGCGATCCCAGCTAAACGCAAATGATTCCCTCTGAGCACATATTTAGTCATGATCTCACGACTCACTCCAGACGTTTAGCGCGACACCTCTAAAGTACTAGCTAGCATATTGACCTTTCAGCCTACGACATAACAGCTCTTTAACTTAAATCATCCATATTGATAAAGCACAGTTTGCATGGATTGCGTACCAATTTATATTGGGGTCTGGGTCTATGGTCAATTTGAGTAATATTAACCCATTACCCATAGTTGAACAAATGCGAATTACCCGAGTACACACAATTTAGTCATATAACGGGTACTCACTACACTCAACAAGGCGCATGAAAAACTTGACGTATTCTCATGTAACTTGAGTGAATTCGTAAAAATTGTTTTGGGTGGCGGTGGTGCCGCCCCGGGCGAGCTCTAACGGCTCTACCACCTTTAAAATATAATTAAATATGTTAAGTAAGATTAAGTAAGTAATAATTTTAAGTATTGTTTAGTATTGAGAACATGGCTTCTCTATCGCATTGGGTTTTAGCCTGTAAGGATAGGTGGTGTTGACGATAATATATAAATTCCGCGATGATATTTGTTTCAAATCACATAACTTATAAAACTGTTTAAGAAAAAAGTTAACTGGAGCTAAATATGGGGCAAAGTGTAGGGATATGTGACGTCACAGTATGTTTACTATTCGTCATTAAATTTTTTGTCAGGGCAACTAGAGATAAGGCAAAGAGAAGGGATGTGTGACGTCAAAGTGTTTGTACTATTCTTCATTTAAATTTTTGTCATGTCAACTAGAGATGGGGCAAATAGTGGTGACTTTACAGGTCGAAGGACACGCGAGGGCTCGTCACTCGTTGACGAGGGCACGACAGCAGAGGACCCCTTTTCACCACTTCACAGATCGCTTGCAAACATTGCGTGAATCTATTTTTGTTCTTCAATTGAGAATAATGCTTAAATTGTTAGGTTTCTATTATTTCATGATTTTCATGATCAACTTCATAGTCTACGCGCGTCTAAAGTTGCTTCAAAGAGAGATCAAGCCAGGAATTAGAACTTCCCGTTCAAATCTCTCTTTTTGAGAGACCGGACTATCACTCTCTACCGAAAATTATATCAATCCTATATTGATAATAACTCAATAATCAGGCTTCAACACAAAGATATTACTATTACTATAAGCATGATAATTTAATAAGCACAATTAATATTCCTAAGCCACTGAGTGGTAGAATAAGCGCCTCATGTAAAATGTATAACCAACCATTGTAACCACCTTATTCACAAATAAATTTGATTTGAGTTGATATTTATACCCAGCAAAAATAATCTCGAGGCATATTCTTGCATAGGTTCCATTTGATGCTTAAACATAAAAGCATAAAGGCTTTTAAGAGATCTTGTGTACTTTACAATGAAATATATTACGTAAAATCTATTTGAATAAGATTCCAATACCTTTTTTCGATACCGCTTTAGCGTTTGATACAGGTGCGACATGTCACGAACATGGAATCGTTTACGATCCACTTCTTTCTTCTAATTCTTCCATTTTAGTTATATTTTGTGTTACAAACTACTCAATAATCCCACAACAAATATTATTATTAATATTAATTAATAATTATTAATTAGCATTATTATTTACTTTTGTATTAATTTTAAATGTAATTAATTAGTCGATATTTGACGCTCAATGACAAAACTATTTAAAGAAAGTAGCAGATTATTAAAGGGCATTCGAGATACAAACAGGGGGTAGGACGTTACTATGTCCGTTAAATATACCAAGTGTGTAAAAAATATCTCGGCGTTTCATTGTGCAAAACCCCACGACTGTAACATTTGTTTAAACATAAGTAGTGGTAATAGGCCACGCGTTGCTATAGCTTAGTCAGAATATTTTATGACAAAGGAGTAGCAAACAAGATTTTTTTATATGAGCAGCAGCAAACGAGCATGCAAACCCCTCGATGTTAAGTAGTCGAAGTCTATAGATATCCACGTACAACCACAAATAGGATTGAAATCCTATCTGAGCTCGAACATAGATACGTTGCTACTCCTGAGGACCACGGTGATCACCTCGCTTCAAAGAATAACTGGCAATCGCACCTAAACACAAGTAATGTTTTACGGCGGATTATGAGGGCAATTGGTAAAAATATACCTGCGACTTTGTCTAATTTTCATTTTAAATTAATATAATAATCGTGGAATTTTGCTATATAACGGGCACTTACAATTAACGCATTTTAATTGGCGATATTTCGAACCAGTTGCCTGGCTCGTAGTCACGGCTAAATTGCGGTGGCGGGGGATGCTGTTGACAGGTGCCAGATAGGTTAATCTATGATATTTGTTTGATTGATGATGTTCGTTTAAATCTTTATAACGGACACTCACGATTATCGATTTTTAATTACCTATATTAATTTAATTGTCTATCAAAGCAGTTACATCGTGATCACAAGTAAATAACGGTGTCAGTAAAACGGTTAACACATGCTAATGGTAGATTAATCTATCTACACTACGTCTAGTTCGTTATTCTTTTTGATTTCCATACCACGATACCATTCGATATAGTGAAATCCATTTATGACAATTAATCTTGCGCATAGATATTTCAAACAAAATAAGCTTCGTCTGATGTTAAAACAGGTTGTTTTTGGCGAGACGTACCCAAAATGAGAATAAAGCCTGGAAAATACTTAAAAACCTACTACGTGTAGCGAGGGTAGGTAGAACTCTTGAATATTCCCGTCGTTGGCAACTCCAGCCGAGCGGCGCTACCCGAAAATACATCCCCGCCAGTGCAGACCCGAAGGGCATGTTCACAGTTGGCAAACGATTGAATATATTCTATCAATATAACCATTGATACATGCTGGTACATCAACGTTAATATGTATGTGTCTTGTTTATGTCTTGGTGGGCAATAAATTAATTTTGTAGTGTGCTGTATTGTAATGTTTAGAAAAATATCAATTAACTGCTATATTTAATATGCTATATGAAAATTAGTATCTTCATACTAATTGTTAAAATTGTCAAAAGTTCTAATCACTAATGAATGTACACGAACAGTTTATACGCGGCTAGCGACAATGGTTCTATTTTACGACTAACTTGTACACACGCACACACACACACACACACACACACACACACACACACACACTACAGCTACACGGATACAACACATCTATGCGCGCTGACACACACTCACAGATCTTCGTATACCTCAATACATAAAAACGTAAAAATATCAAAATACAGATATTGAAAACACACTCCAAAACATACCAATCCACGCACGCGCACTTAATTGCGAACACATTCACACATACGAGTACTTACTAACTAACACACACACACATAGATAGATAGACACACAACGCGCTCACCTAATATTAGAAAATTATGTGATAATTAGGAATCAAAATATTGAAAGATAAGACTAATCGCCGGAGGAAGTACTACCGCCAAATTCGTAATACGCCATTTGGTAAAAAACATGGTTGTCGGCTCATTTACATATGAAGCGATTATCATAGGTCTCAGCAATATCTGTGATTGCCTTAACGTGGGTTTCCTGTTATATATCAAGTTAGTGAAATATCTGCATAGGAAACAGTACTTGACTACTCATTATCAGGTGGATTAGATACTATTTACTATTCTCATTTCATAAAAACATTTGAAGACTAAAGTGTAATATATATTTATATATACATACAACTGTTTAGTGCTTTAGTGTTCATGTTTCTGTCTTTTCAAACATCAAACCAAACGTCCAAACCATGCGTCCTATATAAACAGTGCCTTACAAAACGTGCGACGCGTCCTCGGACGCGGGCCCGCGAAGCTCCATTTAAAGATGTCGGGATAATTTAGCGCTGACGAGGCGAAGGCCAAATTGACGCGGCCCGAGGGCTGCCGTGTCGCACTGTATCGATCAGGCTCAGCACACCTCGGGGGACGAGTTCACGTAAACAAGTCGCTATTAAATTGCTCGCGAGATCCGACTCAGGGTTTCTTAGCGTGTACAGCGCGAGACCATTGTATCAAGGTCTCACTATTCACGTAAAGAAGTCGCACGCGTGATGCGACTGAGGGTTTCATAGCGTGCAAAGCGCGACACGAGCGAATGTAGTAGCGATCTTTCTATAGCAAAGCATAGTAACTTTGTAAGTTTTCTTACAAATAGGTATATAAAACAAGAAGATTTGATATATTGTGGTTTCAAAATATTCTAAACTGCTCCTGGGGTCTTACTAGTATAATTAAGAGGTTACTGGGTAATTTGGTACATTGAAACACATCTGGAAAGACCATTTAAAGAAGTCGGGATAATTTAGCGCTGACGAGGCGGAGGCCAAATTGACGCGGCCCCAGGGCTGCCGTGTCGCACTGTATCGATCAGGCGCAGCACACTTCGGGGGCCGAGTTCACGAAAACAAGTCACTAATAAGTCGCTCGCGAGATGCGACTGAGGGTTTCTTAGCATGCATAGCACGACACGAGCGATTGTATCCGGGGCCTCACTATCACTCAAAACAGACTTAATTTACTTTCTTCGAAATTTTCCAATTCGAAATACGATGTTAATAATATCTTTTAAAATAACTTTATTACCATTAGCATTTTTCTCATTTATTCCTTTAGCTCATTTAGAATTTTGTACTTCCGAATAAAATTGGTAATGTAAATTATATCTCTTTACAAGGATAGCATTATTACTAACCTTATAAAGAGCTATAAATAGAGTGGTAAATAGTAAATAAAAAGAATACATTCCGCGATGATATTAATGTAAAATTATATATCCTTATAGAATTGGAAGTTTTTTTTTATTATGTAAGAGTAAGAAACGGGCATGCAGGCCACTTGATGTTAGGTGGTCAATGCAGCCCATGGACAACCGCGTCCAATCTCAAATAAAACAGAAGTTCTATTTAAGGACAGACGCGAATGCGTTCCTACCCTTGAGGACTAAGATGGTCGCCTCTAATAACGTGTATCCGTCAACCACACCTCCCCGACCGAAACATAATATATAAAGAATATGTTGGTACCGCCCCGGGTAAGCTCTAACGGCTCTACCACCTTTTAAATTGAATTAAAGATTGCTTTACTTTCTTTTTACTATTGGAGGTTTCTTAACATGGCACTAAACTAGCACTAATAATACTGGAGTCTACAAATCTCTTGAAACAGGCTTATTACAAGCTCATATTAAAATTTGGTAAATCAGAATACGATCTTAATATTATTTCTTAAAACAACTTTAGTTTACGATTACACTGAGGCTTGGTCAACTTTAAAGCCTGCTTCGACAATTAGTATCTTGCGACGACTCGACAACTAACAATCTGAAATATACTAATAATCATGAATTTGAACATTTACCTACCTTATTTGTTGTAATAACAAGGAATAGAAATTGATTACTCAGTGAAGTCATTATATTACTAAATACAAAGCGACTTCAAACAATATGCATACAAATAATAATTAAAATATAATTGCAATGAAATATGCTGTTTGCAAAATGTGTATCTAATGAATACGGTTAATAGCTCCTTTTGCGAGTAACATTATGCAAAACGAACATAGCGTGTCTACAGCACGCAAATTGGTACACATTTTGAGTAATACTTATGCGAGCTTCAAATGGACTAGATACACATACCTTCGTTTATATTTATGTATTTTATTTGTTTTACTTACGTATAAAAATGCGTAAAAAATAGCATAATCGCAATAAATAATAATTATCATGATACAGTGCAACCTCGATATAACAAATCGCGAGGGGACAAGTAAATATTCGTTATATCAAGTAATTCGTTATACTGAGGTTTGTTGTATGGAAGGTTGGTCTAAAATTTGTTATAAAGAGGTAATAGTTTTATAGTATATATATATATATATATTAGTAAATAATAGTTTTATATTCGAAATCTGTCGCAATTGCATCACATATTTTGGGATTAAGGGTCATATATTGATGGGAACGTTATGTAGAGGTTTTGAGTTGACAAAATTCGTTAATTAGAGGTATTTACACTTTTTTGTTAGTTGAAAATTCGTTATAAAGATGTTGTTCGCAAAAAATGATCGCAATGTATAGGGATATTTTACAATTCAAGGGGATTACAAAGAATTTGTTAAATCGAGGAAATCGTTATATTGAGGTACGTTATATTAGGGTTGTACTGTACATATATGATTTTAAACTCATAGTATGACGGAATTTATACATTTTTACTATGTACCGGGTACTCACGATTAACGATTTTTGATTTTTGTTTACCGATATTTTGAACCAGTTGCATGGTCCGTGGTCAGGGCGAAATTACGGTGGCGGGGGAAAAACTGTTGATAGGTGCTTATGGTAGATTAATCGATCTACCCTACGTCTAGTTCGTTTTTTTTTTGAGTTCCATATCACATATACCACATACACATTACCACAATATCGACAATAAAAAATGAAAAGTCGTTAATCGTGAGATCCCGTACATAGTAAAAATGTTATCATGATGGTCGCCTCGCTTGACAAGTGACAAGAGTTGCTTTCAAGACGCATTATCACGCGGGCATGGTATCTCCCCTGTCAAGCTATAGTACCTAGGAAAGTTCGAGATCATTCGAGAATTTTCGGTGGAACAATGCGTCGCGGAGCTGCTATCTCGGTCCCAATATGTAATCAAGTGAGCTGACACGTCTCAGACCGCCTCCCTCGGGCGACGAGCGCACGCCATCTTAATGGCCCGCTGTTTCACGAGAGATAATACTCGCCATTGTATGTAAGACGAGGTTTTTGCGACTGGTGTACTCCGATACTTCATGATTATATATTTTACGATGTACCGAGTACTCGTGATTTAGTTTTTAGAGGTGCGGTTGCCGGCTACACTTTGAAGCGTGCCGACCATCTTAGTTTTCAGGAGTAGCAACGCATCTACGTTCGAGCTCAGATAGGATTTTGTCGCGTTTGTGGTTGTACGTGGAAGTCTATGGGCTGCGAATACTTAACATCAGGTGGTTTGCATGCTATTCTTCTCACATAAAAAAACTCGCAATTTTTTTTGCAACTTTTTTCTTCCGGTTACCTTAACCAACGGGCACAAAGCCGATATACTTATTTTACATTGTACCCTTGACATTCATTAAATGTATGTGTTGATTTTTCATTGCCGATATATTTTTTAAACGATTATAAATTTTATCACACAGAAGTGCTTTTTGTAGTATACTTTTTATTTTCTTGAAAATCTCATCCAAACCGCTACGCTCTTTCAAAATTGCATTTAAAACACTGGGTTTTAAACTATGTATGGAATCTTATCAATTTGACAAAAATCGACAATCGTGAGTATCCTATCATAGTAAAATTATTTGTTTATAATTATCTCCATTTATTTCTTATTTGTTGATTTAGATAAACCACCACAGACAAAAGACATTTGCATGTTACCAATCAACGTGTACTGCCATTTCTGAAATTATATGCTTGTTAAGTAAGTGTTGTTGTTTGTTAGTAACGTATTAGTGAGCCGTGGAAACTTAACCGACCTTTGTATTATTTTTAAGTACTATGCTAACCGAATTATGTAATCGTTTGTTTCCTAAATAAATAAATAAATTAACTTCCTTAAAATCTCAATGAATTTATTTCATCTATACAAATAATAAACTACAAATTTTAATCGTTTACCGCAAAAAAGTATAATGTTATTTTAATTGAATTAGCGTCTTTAGTCTGTCACTGAATGGCATC
>DWON01011658.1:0-10062 GCA_018251015.1 Phocides pigmalion okeechobee
AGCCAAGGTACTGTAGTTCTACCGGAGAAGTATAACCACCGCCCTCATAATCCACCGTAAAGCATTACTTGTGTTTCGGTTGGACAGGTGCGGTTGCCGGCTACTTTAAAGCGAAGCGACAATTTAATTTTCAGGAGTAGCAACTTATCTACATTCCCGTATTTGAACCTCGATTAAGCTGAATGCTATTTTTTGCCTTTCATGGGACTTTTGAATCTGTATCTCTTTTTTGTAAAAGGCAACCCTAATAAATTCTCCAAGCGTGTATAAAAAATTACGTTGCATTGCTTTGCTAATAGATCTAAATAACTCGTAATCATTTTATGCAGAATTTCACAACTATTTTTTCGCTTTTTTATTACAGATTATAATAGAGTACTTCAAACATTTCACGCTTTCGAATAAAGAAACGGATGCTCAAGTAGTTTTTATGCTTGGTTTTGTAACCGTGTCTGAAAGGTTATTCATCTGATATTAATGTTTGAATATCTTTTGTATGTAAGTTCAATATTTAGCAAGAAGGTAATTGTAAAATGTAGTACATTCTTATTTTTATTGGTCTCACTCTAATTACACGGTATTTATGAAAGAATTTAATTTTCTACAGCGGATGCTCCGTCACATTCATTGACTTCATAGATTTCAATACTTCCGTCGTCAAAGTAAATATGACGAAGTATATATTGTTCAAAATTATGTTATAGTTGAAATGCGAATAGCCTCATGGTTTGTATAGATCGCACGGCCGGGACTTGGATGGGTGACCGTTAGTAGTAAAAAATACACGTTTCTCTATAATTGATTTAAATTGAAATACTAACATTACTTAACGCAAATAAATTATATTAATGCCCGTACAAAACCTAACCGCATTTTTCAAACATACGTATATTAAGCTACTTCAAAAAGGTTTACCATGAACTGAAATGTTTTTTCTTCAGAAAAAATATTAATTACAATGGCAGTAATAAATTAATTGGTATTTATTAGTCCACAACACTCGCTAATCCGTTTTTTACATAGAGTTTTACATCAAGGGCGCCTAGAAAATTACTGTGTGGTGTCCAATACCAATTTACACTTGGCCAGTGTTGAACTAACCCTTCTGAGATCTGAAATTGATCCTCACACCCGCGCTCAGCTATGATACAGCAATGGATTCGTGATGAACGTGATACTATAAAACAAAGTATTCCATTTGTAATTAAACACTGTCCTCGAATATCGTTTTGTTTTGTTAATTGAGTTATATTCTAATCAACACACGTATTACAGTAGGTAATTGTGGGAAGCTTACCAGAATAATTAATTGATCTAAGTTGTACGCTAATGAAATACCAATTACGTATCGTGATTGAATGATATAGTAATTAACTAAGTTATTCATGAGGTATAGTATGTACTGTGTATCTTAAGTTACGCGATAAATTAAGTTAAATTGAGAATATAGTAGATAACAAGCAATCATGGGTCAAAGAATATAGACCGACGACTACGAAGACTGATGACCTAAAAAGCCTGGGGTAAGCCGGAAGGCACAGGACCGATTGGAGTAGCGCCAGTTAGGGGAAGCCTATATCCAGAAGTAAACCTCTAAAGGAAGTATGGAAAAGACAAAAGCTTCCAAGTAATTGACAATATTTAAAAAAGTTATATTTCATTTGTTTCTTTGCAACTTCCGCCCATTTACAACGAATTCCAATAGAACAGGAATCCTGTCCGACAAATGCGTTCCCAAATAAATGCTTTTTAAAAATCCCTTCCCTGTCGGAACCGTCGAACTAGAACATAACACCGCCATTTATTATGAGAGGGAATGATTTCATTACTTTATTTCGTAAAATTTTAAAATAAAAAGACAATTCCACACCCAAATATAAATAGATTACATCAAGTGTTACTTTAGAGGGCAATTACTTCAATACTACAATCAACCAAACCCAAACATAAAAAGCCTAATCCAAACATAAAAAGCTTAACTCACAGTGTTCATAATATTCTTAAACAGTTCTCCGTTATGTTGTTAGTGGGAATGTTTCCGACGACATTTAGGTACTTTATCACGAAACGAACCGTGCGATGAAACGTGAAATTTCAGTGAAGCTGTTTTCATTCGAGAGCGGAATTTTCATTACATTCGCCCTTGAACGTAACACACCTTCAAATCAGATTAATACGGATCAGCGTTCCCCAATTTAATTCGACGTCGTCTCTCGCTAGTAATGAACCCACATTATCCGTTTTAACCGTAGAACTAATGAAGTAAGACTCGATTACGTGGTGTTAGATTTACGTACTTTTTTTAGATTACTAAAACTTTAAAGTTAAAGTTAAAAAACGCATGATTCCTAAATAACTCTTCAACCTAAACCGCTTATTTAAAATACTCACACATACTCAACATATTTCAATTTAGTGTATGATATTTAGAATTTAGTATTTCAAACATAATGTTCCTACACTAAATAAAAATATGTTGATATTATTTTAGTAGTGTTTGAATTATTTTGCAGTATTTTTACGAAGTCAATTGACTTTAAAATAAGACCTCTGCAATTATCTGAACCTTTAAAACCAAAACACAGCAATGCTCAATTGCTAATACAAGACAGAAATAAATCAAATGATTAAAATACTTCTATTTATAAATATTATAACACAAAGATCCTCGTCGCGCTTGTCTATCTTCACGATAAACTCAAAAGATACGATAATATACTGGACGGATTTTCTCAAGAGTGGATTTTGGTGGATAATAAGTTATGTTGTTTTTGTAAATTGAGCGAGAAATTAAATAGTTTGTTAATTTTTACAACTAAATAATGACTGGATGCATGTTTGAAAGAAAAATATATGTAAATATATATAAATTATATTACCCGAGTGAAGGTATGCCGGGCCGCTAGTATTTTATAAAATATTTATATGATATTTCTTCTTGATATCCGTTCTGTGGCGTTAACCTTCGTATATTTGCCATTTTGAATCGAATTCGCGTTATAAATCAATTCGACAGTCCAGAATCGGGGTGAAGGTTGCTGAAAGAAATTCGCGTAAAATTGTGGCTTGGATTTCGTCGTAAAAGCAAATTTACCGAATGCTGAATGGTATTGTCCGTTGCTTCAAGCGAGTATTTTATTATAACTATATTTACTGGTATTATCTATGGTCGGAATTCAACCAGAACCATTTTAAAAGTGGGAGATCTATAGTTTGACCGGGGAGGTACCACCGTGACCCTCATAATCCGCTGTAAAGCATTACTTGTGTTTCGGTTGGAGAGGTACGGTTGCCGGCTACACTTTGAAGCGTGGCGACCATTTTAGTCCTCAAGAGTTTCGCATCTAAGTTTGAACTCAGATATGATTTTAGTCATATTTGTGATTGTACATGGATATCCATGGGCTGCGACTACTTACCATAAGGTGAATTGCATGCTCGTTTGCTACTCTTCTCTTGTATTTGTTTGTTTCTTTTGTATTGTATTTGAACACAAATAGAATTCTCCAACCATTGAATTATTATTATTATTAATACACAAGAATTGCTTCACAGTGAATTATGAGTTTACTTACTTAAGAACTATTGAAAAACTAAATTAATTTACTTGATAAATCACGCATAATGTTACTAAGCACAGGTCGCCCTCTGATCACGTACACTGATGAAATGAATGAGACATCGTGAAACAGTTAGCTTGACAAGATGCAGGTCCTATTATATCTGCACTAAATGATAGAAGACTATGTCCAAAAGTGAACGTCAAATGAATTACAGATCGAAATTTCGTTGAATAATCAGAACTACTGCTTACTCGTCACACGGGGTAATATTCTGAAAATATATCAACAAGCATTTTCTCCCTTGAAAGTATTTCCCTATAAAAGGTATCAAATAAACGTCGAAATTAGAGGGAAGTTACGCGAGCGACTGTAATAACAACGTTTTCGGAGGAATAATGAGTGGGAACTCGTTTGTTACACCCAGCCTCCGTCTGACGTCAGAGAATCGATCGGGACCTCATACTCGTCATCGCGCTTTCATTATCCGAAAACATGTCTTCTAGAGTTACAACTCTTTTTATGTTCCACTGCTAGGTATTGGTTTCCATATCTCGAGTAAATCTGGGGCATATATGACATGGTAGAGAAAAATAGGGATTAGAGAGCAACTAAACTTACTTAATAAGTATTACAACAGCTTATTAAGTCACCAATAAGATTTATCAAGTATATCCAATGATAACAACTAAACTAAACCTCAACGTCTTTTCCAGAAAACGAACGTACGCTCTAAATTTAACCACTAGCGGTCACACATCCAACTTCTAACCGCGGCCAAAGTACCTTAACTTGGTAGATCGGGGAGAAAAGCAGTCAAAAACTGTCTAAGATATTGGAAGGATATTTTATTCCCCGCGCAAGTACACTCGAGTGTAAATTCATTTAATTTTTTTTTTTTTATAAAATCTTTTTTTTGGAATAACAAAGTTTTTTTTCACTTGTTATGAATTAATCTCTAGTGAAGTGAAAGTCCACTCAAAATTACCATAGAAATTACTATGCCATAGCTAGCTTGCATAAAAAAATAGGCAATAGAAAGTATTTTATGTATTTTCAAGTCGTTCAAAAGAACATCTATAGTTAAAATTAAAAAAAAACAGCAGTTTATTTTATATAAAACGCATTTCTATGATATTTCTTTGTCATGATTAAATATTTTTGAAAACTCATTATATTATATACTACATATACGTAATTTCGTATTTACATTATAGATTACAATTTAGGACATTACGAAGTTTACGCCAACAGTGATTGACCAGATCGCGATTTTTTTTAAGAAACAAGATTTTAATATAAAAAAAATCATCGATTTCCAAAACAAGGAATCAATTTCCTAGTTTTAGAAATCGGATATTTTTACCTATTAAGCAAAAGTAATAATCGTTTTCAAGGAAATAACGACCGAAATTCATTGCAAATCCAGGCTTTCGCGTGACGTCATAACATCGATCCGGGGAAGCTGTTAGGACCTGAGTAGTAGTAATGTCCTCATATTATCCTGGCATACATACATAAATGTTATAATATCTGTTTTATATAGTAAGAAAAGCAAACAAACATGCATAATTTTATGTGGTGACTACCGTTCATGGATAACTAATGAAAATAGGAGTTCTACCTGAAATCGGTCACAAATGCTGCTTCTTTTAAGTTCTAAGATTGAACGCCTCAAAAATATGAAAACTTTGCAAACTAAACCACATAAGTCATCTCATTTATGACGCTAGTATGACGTAGGAGAACTTCTGATAAGAGAGAAATGTTATATTAATAATTTTAAAGGAGAATAATTACGACTCATTGCAACACACCCAGCCTCCGCGTGACGTCAGCGCATCGATCGCGGAAAACGCACTACTAGAGGGCATTGTCCTGAGAAATACGAAATCGGGCTTTAACTATTTATAATAAGTAAGAATATAATAGGAAAGGACTGAAACGATATGTAATTATTTGCCACTGATCTTCAGAGTACCTATTTATTGACCGTTTACACTTACAAGCTAAAAGATCTTATTCTTAAAAAGTAACGCATTATATTGACCTGAGATAAGACCTAGGTCCCAGTCCAATCCTAGGTTCGAGTTTGAATATGGACATCCATGGACCGTAGTGACAATTTACGTCTCATTAAATTCATCTATCATAAAAACGTGTTCTTCATTTATAACACGTGTAAAAGAAAAGGTCTTGTACACATTGGTATAGTTATTAAATATTACAATTACTATTAATGAAAAATATGACTGTTACGTCAGTTGTTAGTAAGTTAGTTTTTTTTAGTAACGATAGTTTCCGGGTTCTCATTTGTAGTAACAATCTTCCCGTATTATGCAGCATCCGCATGACGTCAGAACATCGATCGCAGCCCCGCTGGGTGCAACGTCATTGTGCGGACCGGGAGTGAAAGGCATGCAATACCATTGTTCGAGTTTAATTTGAGAAGAAAAAATAGAGCTTAAAAGATTGCTTTTTATTTCTATAAAAATAGTAGGTATAATATTCAATATTATTTTCTAAAGAAAAATAAATTGGAAAAATCTAAACGGCACAGTACACAAGTTTCTCGTCTCTTATAAGCATTTTTTACGCAAGCTTAGAACTTTAAGAGCGAACTTGTAATCATAAATTTAGGGTTTCAAGTTAAAAAAAAAGTAATAAAAGTTACTAATGCAGTAAATAAAAATAACGATAAATACAAAACTCAAATAAATGCTGAGTTTTGTATTTAGCCGGCATTTATTTGAGTTTTGTATTTGATAAATTTCATATATTATTCTCTCAAAGTATTTTTGTTCACACTTTCACATTCAGTGCGGTTTCCACGCCTGTTAATTACTCTATTTATGCCTACACTTCATTATCGTAATTTATTGCGTTTAAATAAAAGATATATAAAAACGATCACTATATTTAGAATTTTGTGTGTCCGCTCTCAATTTTCTTTTGGACATAGTGTAAATAATAATACTATGATTACGGTGAAACTTCGACACAAATGTCTTTTCTACACGACACGTGCCTCAAAAATCTACAGGGCTAGAAATTAAACATTAAAAATGGGCACGCCCGCGCGTAGCTCAAGCCGTGTCATCATAAGCAATTACTTACAAACATATTGCAGTTCACTGTTACGGAGAAGTTGGTCGAACCAGCAACCAGGCTGGATCCAACTACCGTAGTTAGGGTAGAAGTCCACGTCACCTATGGGTTGTGGGAATCCAAAAAGTCCAGGATTCGTGTGGAGAACATCAACGAATAAAGCGTCTCCTTTGGCTAGATGGCCGTCACTGTTGGTCAGACTGTAGCCAGGATACGCTGGATCAAGACCTGGAAAGAAGAAAACAATAGATTTTTAAATAAATAACTCTTTCTACAATTGTAAACCCTCAATAGGATTACCCATGCCTTGGATGTTACGTTTTCTTTCAAAGATGGAATAACATCATGACGAAACCTGCATGGCTGAAATTTCTCAATAAAACTATTAAAGATGTATGAAGCCTACCAAACCGCGTTTGGCCAGCGTGGTAAACTATGGTCTATCTTTTCTCATTCTGAGAGAAGTCTTTTTTATGTGAGAAGAGTAGCAAACGACATACACGTGCAACCACAAACACGACTGAAATCCTATCTGAGCTCGAACGTACGTTACTTATCCTGAGGACTAAGATCGACGCCTCGCTTCAAAGTGTAGCCGGCAACCGCACCCCTCCAACCGAAAGTAATGCTTTACGACGGATTATGAGGGTGGCGGTTGTACCTCCCCGGTTGAACTATAGTTGCACCACCTCTAGCCTCTTCCCAAATAGTAAGACAATATTGGAATGATTATAACAAATACCAGTAATTCTTCCCAACATCAATCCTCTCGCTTTGAGCGCTTTCCCCGCGAAGCCAGCCGCCTCGGCGCCTAGGGAAAACCCAATGACGTGAAGCGTAGACGCCCTAGCTCCCACTGAGTCTAGAAACTGCACAAACTCTGCCAATCGTTCTCCCATGTACCGAGTGTTGCGAACTGCTGATATGTACCTGAAATTTAAAATAAATCTTCATTACCGATAATGACAGATTGCATGATCGTTTGATTTACCTAAAGAAAATTATTAAAATAAAAAAGAAAATTAATTGATAATTTGCTTTTCACTGGTTGATTCATAGTCCTTTAAGCTGTAACGGTCACTAGTACTCCTATTGCAAAGAGGGTTTCGGATTCTCGATCAGACTTATCTATGATAAACTTGTATTAAGTTTTGGGACCGAGATTTTGTACCAGCGAATGTGTGTGGAGTGGATGTGGAAAGTGATACTTTCCTTTTCTTTCTTTCTATGTACACTGTTATCTGCTTCATAACCAATAAATAAATGACCGTGCCATTTCGTAAAGTTTTCGAATACTACAGGGTCTTCCAAAGATAATTCTAGAGCATTAAAGCTTTTTTAAATAGGTTCAAAAATATGCTTGGAAACGACGACAAATTGATCATTTTACCAGTGAGACAATTTACGACGAAAACCAGTTAAAAATATTTCTACAGTGTATCAATTAAACCTTGCCTCAACTGCTTCAGGTGTTTGAAAAACCGCAATTATCTAGTTGATAAGAGACTTGTGCCCAAAAGTAATAAGTTGATGATGAAGAATTTAAGAGAAGTCACGACCAGAAGCTACTGCACACAATACACATTCAACTAATGGAAACAATGATCCGTAGACAAAGACGAATGGAGAAACAATTTATGCTCTCGGACGTGAAACACGTTTCGGCCATACGAATACAATATCAATAGTGATTGTGCGGAAACAAAGAATAATATTTTGGCTTCCCTTTGAATAATTTTACTGAACATTGGCTAACGTAACTTAAGGCGTCTTAATTCGTTTTATACATTATATAATACAAATATGTTTATAATTTGTGTTTTATAAATTGAATAGGTAAACATGTTTCTAATAAATCATTAAAATTAGCACAATTTTATTTAATTTGACAATTACATGATTTTTATGAATACGTCTAATTGATGTTTAGTGTTATCGGTTAAAACCAAATGAAAGTTAAGAACTCAAAAAAGGGGGATGACCGATGAATCCTAAACACCCTTAAGGACTAATTTGATACCACTAATGTGAGTTTACATGCGTTGACACAGTCTAGATTCTAAAAGCGTTACATAATACGATAGTAATAGGTATGAAGCTATGTATATTTTACACATATTTAATTAAAAGTAAGTAAAAATTTACACATATTTTACTAAAACCACTGCATTCGCTAGTTAAAATATTCAGTGAAAATCCTTTAAAAATTGTACAGATGTAAATTTTATTGCTATGTAACAATATTTTCATTTAAAACACATTGTATAGAGATGCTAAACAATACATCTGACAAAACTGCTGCATGCAGAACAAACCCGCATTTTACATCAGAACGTGGATGCGACACATAAATCCCGTAGTTGGACGCCAGCCATACACTAATGAATAACAACAAAACGTTTTCCTGTTGCCACCTTGTTTCATGTTTGATTTATATTATATGCTAGTTGTGCCTTGCGGTTTTGTCCACTTTTAAATACCCCTACCACGGCCCTATACTATCGCCTGCACCTAATCTTCGTTCTCTCTTTGCACGTTGTAAACTTTGCACTAAAATTGCAAAGCTTCTAATTATTATAACGTTATATGCGCCTGAATCTTTCCTCAATAAAATCCTCACAACTTCTCCCAAACCTGTCTGTAAACTTCAGAAATCAGCTCGTTCATACAAACAAAAAACAGGGTCTTCAGATTAATAACGTAGTGCAACTAATGCGCCGATCGTCATTTCTTGTTTGCTTAAAGATATTATTTTGTATGTAATAGAAATACCAAATGACCATGCTACCAACTTGATATTAAGCGATGTCTATCGCGGATGGACATTAATCAGCAATTTACATAAGACAGGATGTTAATTAGTCAATCACAATAGCGTGACTAATCTTAAGGACATCAAAACAAAACAGCAGCATTCTTGTCATAAGGCAAAAATAAATGTGATGGTTACCCCGAAATATGTTCAAAGATCCAAGAGTAGTACGTAATACCAAATTTTATGTTAATTAATCAAGAAAATGTATTTTTAAGTACAGATTAGCGATGCAATAATATTATTTTTTATACAATTAATAATAAACGTAATTATATTAAATTATTATAATTAAACAGAAATATATTTTAGTAAAATGTTACCAGGAAATGTAATTAAATATATAGTAATAACAACTAGAACAAGCAAAGAAAAAATAATAAAATACATATTACATAAAAATAACCTTATGTAGGTAGAGATTAAAGGTGGTCAAACCGTTAGAGCTCGCCCGGGGCGGCACCACCGCCAACCTCATAACCTGCCGTCAACCATCATGTTCTTTATGTATTGTGTTTAGGTTGGGGAGATGTGGTTGCCGGATACACATTATTGGAGGCGACCATCTTAGTCCTCAAGAGT